>VACF01001366.1:0-16941 GCA_006891605.1 Pleurozium schreberi | reverse complement strand
ATWTTTTTTYTTGTTGTTTGACAAATTAGAACGATATCTATGGCTGGTTACTGGCCACCTTCTTCCTGTGGTTCGTGCTGGCAATCTACCTTGACAACGTGTTTCCAGATGTCAACGGGGTGCGTAAGCCCTGCTTCTATTTCCTATCCCCAAGCTTTTGGCTTGGAAAGGGGGTGAAACTCTTCGAAGGTAATTTACACACACTTCAGTGCTTAAGAAATTGAGTGTGCTTGTTACAAAAAAATCCTTTGTCAATTTAAATTTTGGGTGGAAAGGGAACACGTTTTTTATAATTATCCCTAAATTTGTTTATCTGTACCGCAGGTGGGCGTTGCTGCAGCTGCGCTGGGTCTCTTCCCCCTCCTCCTGCTGAAGGATTTGATGACCCAGACGTTTCAACCGAGTCTGCTCTTGTCAAGCAGCAGAAGGAGAATGGATTTAAGGTACTTGCTGCTTCATTTTTTTCTTTTTTCTTTTTTTTCTTTGGTACACATCTCATAATCATCATCATAATCAAGAATCTCAGTACTAACTACGAGCTGAAAATGGAAGATTTTCTGACAATCATGTTTATGTATTATTAAACCTAGAGTATTCAGGTGTTGATTTTTTTTGTTTTTTTTTGAGTTGCAGGACCCAAATGTTGCAGTGCATGTGCAAGGACTGGTGAAGACTTATCCCGGGTCCCATAAATGTGTTGGATGCCGGCTTAAAGCGACGAAGCCCTATCATGCCGTCAAGGTTTTGCTCTTTTCCGTTACTATGGAGCTTTTGTTGATTTGAGACCTTGAGACCTTGTTCTGTAGATCTTCCTTTCACAAGAATCCGTGTCTAAACGGTTTGTTGCTGTTTGCACAGGTGCCCGTTGGAGCTCAGGAAGTGAGAATTCCAGATTCGGTGTCCACCGTTGCTCCTCATGGCATGATGGTTGAAGTGTTTTGGCAACAAGACGATGTCGGGGCGTTGAAGATTGCTCGTCACAGCGAGCCCAAACCTGCCGCCGAAGTGTTGGACTCGGATCCTGGTCAAGCTTGGCGCTCAACATCGTTGCGCAACGCGAGGAGCCTTCGGGAGCCGTCCACAAATGTCCCAGGAAGGTTAGTAGTGGTCGTCACATCCATCTGAGAAAGTGTGAGCTCTTATTATGTGCGCTCTCAATCCTCAAAAAGGTGACTCTGGCTTTGGAAGCATTTGTGAAATTGTGAAACTACTTGTTCTGATATAAAATTGCTTTTTTGAACTCTTGCAGCGTGCAGATGGCGACTCGATGATTGCGTTCCCGCAACTGGCTTCAACGACATTTCGTTTTTGTTCCGCTGCAGACCTTCAAAACAGTGTGTAGGAGATTTGATTACAAAGATCTAAATATTCTTTGAATAAATTCCTAGTTGTCAGAAGATTGGCTTCAAGATCGAAGTACCTAGTGTTGATACGTAGTTGTAATTTCTGCTAGGGTTTCTATTACCTTGCAAATATACATGTTGGTCTATGATGAAATTCAATGAGAGYTGTGATGCATTTTTAGGCACTACTGTAGTGATTACAAAGGCCTTTGTTCCCACAGATTCCTTCTTTTTTGCAAATTGTGCTTGTTTGTGTCGTATTTTCATGCTGTTATTTCTTATTTGTGTCGTATCTTGTTGCCTGGTCAWTACGAACATTGCAATTTCTTAGTTAGTAGTTGTTTCTTGCTGGAATTTATGACGATAACAATGCACAAATGTCCTGCTGTGAATTTCTAGTGATGAATATCTGCGTYGCTTGCTGCTTCGTGAAGCTCCTGCGTGCATCTCGTTTGCTAGTCGTATTTTGATGCTGTTGTTTCCTTCGCCCTGTGAAGTTAGTGCGACTGTTGCAATTTTTCTAATTACTAGATTTCTTGCTGGAAATTGAGGACGACGATAATACAGTGTCCGTCTGCTTTGCATATCTGGAGACGAGTTTCTGCGTTAATGTTTCTTAACACTTTACTGACCACCGAACTAGAAAGTGGTCGCCAGGTGGATGTAAGAGTGAATGGCGAGCGGAGTTCAGGGTTTCTGGGAAATTGTTCTCAGGACGGATGTGCGGGCTGAGCTTTCGGTTTATTTGGGTCCAATTTCAGGAAATTTGGAGGATATAAGCTTACGCGCTGTCAACACAAAATTGTACGCAAAGAGGGGTTTGTCCAGACAAGATTTTCAGCAAAAGATATGATAAAGAACGTTGCAGTGGTAGCTCTGTCAGAAACGATTGCGAGACTCGTTGCGAGATGTAAGCTTAGGCGGGATTGCTCGAGTCTGCAACTAATTTCTGTTCGAGGTTCTGGCATGGATGGCTATGCGGGCCGTGGGTGGCGGAGGCAACGACAACCTAAATCATGGAGGTCATGGCTTTGCGCGCCTCCATGCCCAACCAATCACGTTAGGGTGGGAGAACTGCTTGCATCGTGGGCGCGTCTCTCATGCACATAAGAGCATCCCCACCCGCCTGGCAAACTGTGGGTAGGATTTGGCTTGCAAAATGGGAGGGCATCCATTTTGCAAGCCCGACGCCCCACTCATGGCTTGTTAAGAAGCCAAGGAGGACAATAGCAAGGGCAATAGCAAACTATAGTGGCGACTTTTCATAGGAGGCAATACCCACTCATGTTGACTTTTCATGCACTTTATTTTGTCTTATACGGTTTGCAAGCCGGTTTGCAAGGTGGTTTACAAACCACCCCTTTTGCAAGCCGCTAGAGGTTTTGGAGCTAGCCTCTTAAAAAGTTCATCCGTTTTGCAAGATGGGTGGGGCACTTTTGCAAGCCGCCTTGGACAAGTCATCCATTTTGCAAGTCGGGTGGGGATGCTCTAAGATATGCAAATTCAGCCGGCTTTTGTAAGACTTGTAGCAGGATTGCAAAATTGATCGTGATGTAAAACTATTAACATGTAACACGTTTGTTCATTCTAAGGTAGAAATGTAGACCCGCAATACATGTCTTATTTTTTGTGACCTACAAAATAAGTCATGTACTACATAGCAACATTATCAACCTTAAGTGAACATACGTCATGGATGTTAATGGTTTTACATCACAATCAAGTTTGCAACATCCTACCTTAGTAAACCGTGAGTACATACTTTCCTTGCCTACACATGCTAGATCCCTCACGTCCCAAATTAGAGGGAAAGTAGAAGGACCACAATTTTGCTACCTCTTTTGTAGACACGTCCTCAATTGGAGATGTCACCGTCACTGCTAGAATAGGGAGGGGGGTGCAATGTTTTTTAGCAATGTATGTGGTGCTTCTAGGAATAGAGCAGTGTTTGACCCAACAAAAGTAACTTTTGGCAAGAGACAATTTTCTTAAAAACATCTAAGCAATGTTTAACCCTTAAAAGACAGAACAGTGGCCTTGGAAATCATGCATTTTTGATAACGTGTGATATCATCTACTTTGAAAAGCCAAATAAGCTCATTGGAAGTTAAAGTACTAAAAAAGATCTTCCCTTCCCACTCCTAATATCGAGGATAAAAAGTTGCAATTTTGTCCTATACAGTTTGATTCTTTGTCATCTAGAGGATACAAAATGTCCGCTGCAGCATTTAAGGTTTAATCTTGTAGTGTCTCTGGTTGATTTGAGGGGGCAACGCATCTTTACAAGAATGTACAAATAGTGTGCATTTGGCAGTTTTCAAGTGTATGCCATTATAACTTCAAAAATTCATAACTAATTCCATAAAGCTTCAAAAAATATGAAAAGACTTGGGGAATACGCCTATTTTACTTGTCTTTCAAGGAAAATTTGTTGAAAACTATTTAAAGAATTTTCACCTGCCCAAGACTCAGTTTTAGCTCTTAGATAGGCAGATTTTGCCCCTCCTACCTTAGCTAACTCATGCATATCTTTGGATTTCATGAACTAGACAATGGTGGGATTACTAAGAAACATGGTCACCTTCATGGCTCATGTGTTTTGCAAAAATTGCCCAAATTGAAGCTTGTTTGTGCATTGCAAAGGCCAACACAAAATCATTGAAATTGGCCTAGCTTACTTGTTATTGCATGCAAAAATATTTAGAAAAAATATAATTTGGCCAATATTTCTAACTTGAAGGTGCTCTTTTTCAACCATACATTTGCATCTTTGAGAAGAAAAAAATAGTGTTCTTTGGACTTGCACAAAAGTAGTGCACATTCAGCACATGTAGAAGGTGGACACTTTGTTATTTTTAGAACATCTCTTCATTGGCTTGTGTAACTTTAATAGCAAAACTCTTATCTTAACTCTAACTTTCAAATCCACATTTTGGATTGAAAATATGACTAAAGATCAACCACCAAAATTGAAAAAGTAGACATGCAATTGTGGGATGTTTAAAAATAGCATGATAAACTAGATTTTAGAAAATAGAAAAAATTGTTTAATGTCTACAACTACCACATATAACTTCATTTCATCAAATTTTATTTAGAATAACACATGCAACCTAAAAGTTAAAGGCAAAAAAACACTCATTCAAGGCCAAGGGGACAAAATAAGCACAAGTGTTTTTTGCAATCATCTTCATAACCTAATACGTAATTGCACCTAAAATTGTCCACATTTGAGTATGATTTCTACTACTAAATTGTATAGATTTCATTGAATCTATGATGAAATTATGAAATTTTCAATGTGACAAAAATAGGTGTATCCAAAATTGACCCTAGAATCTCATGTGCCAAGCTTGTATTTCAAATAAGAATTTAGATGGGTAAGTTTTGTGAAGAAGAAGAGACTGCACCTAATTGTAGTCTCTACCTAATTGCTTTACAACGTATACCTCTTCTTTATTTTAAAACTTAAATGTAAAATGGTCATGCTTGTCTTATATGAGATTTGTGTCAAAAGAATAAGAAAAGAATGAAATATATTGATTTAAATTTAGAAATAAAAATAAAAGATATATATTACCATGCAAATAGGGATGTGATGTAATTAGGTAGGGGGCAATTAGGTGTCTTCACTATAATGGAACTTCATCTTGAATCATTAATATAAGCATTTTTGTATAGATTTCTTTATTAAATAGTCTAAATTTTTGTTGAATCTTGTTGTGAGTTAAAAGATGAATGAAGATTTTCTTTACATGAATTTTTTGGACAATTTGTGGATAGATTATGAATTTTTTGGTACATAAAATACTAATATAATCAAAATCAACTCGAGGCTCTTATGTTTAGAGCCTAGACTTGTATTTTATGCAAGAATRTAGATGAAACAATTTGGCAAACATGTCACAATTAAAAGCAATTATTGTACAAATGTGAGCTAGGAGTAAGAAAGTGATTAGCAATATGTAGATGTTGATGTAGTCTATGTGCCAATTACTTAGTTAGCAATCACATAGTTTGACCTATGTTGATAATGCATGGTGCATTTAAACCTTATGATGTTGTGATTGACTCCAAAAAATATTGAGATATACTATGAAACTCGGAAAAGAAGAGAAGTTACATAACGGTGGTTTGAAAGAGCATCATTTGGAATGACTTCACTTATACAATGCAACGTCCCTCTTCAAATCCGACCGTTGTATTTTATTGCGTTCTTTCTTTTCACAACCAGTGCTACCAAGAGAACGTTCTTTCTTTCTCTTCACATTTTCTATATTTTGAACTATTGACTTTCAAGTGGAATGAGTTAGAAGATGTTTCGTGTGGTTTAGGACAAAGCCTACAAATTGGTTATTAGCTTTTCTTATCYTGTAAAGGATCTTTGAACATATATATTAAGCTTCTTGTACCATTTTAGCATTCTATTTGTTTTCAGTCGATTTTTCTATTCATTTCATAGTAAATTGCAAAATCAATCTTTTAGTCTTAGGGTTTGTGCATTGGACATATGGCTTATTTTTTATAGTATATTCTCCATTTGGTATTTGATTGATTGAATTTTCATTAGTGACTATAGCGTTTCTTGAAATTTGTTATGTAGTGATTTTAGTATTGGCCTTACTAAACCACATGAAAACAAACTTGAGTGGGACAACTTTGTGACTAGTTTATTTTATAAAATATTGTAAATCTAGAACAATGTACATGACAACAAGGAACTACAATTCACAATCAAGCACAAGTATTTGACAATCAATAGGCACGGTCACAAATAATAGTAGATTAGTTTGGTTTCATCTCTTAATATTTTAAAAATTCTAGAGATCTTTATTCAAGTGCTTGGTTTTTTTGTTAATTTTTTTGTTTTTCTAGTCACTTCCCTTGTCCACTTCTTCTCCGACATCATTGGCTTCTTTTTTAATATCATCCAAGCTCTTATTAGAATTATCATTGATTTATTTGTTCATAATGGTGAATAATTAAGTGGAATCAAGTAATTGAGGTAATTCCAAGCACCTATAAAGCACATTTCTATTGTTTAATATTTTAATAATATCTATATATTTGACCAAGGTATAAAAACACTTTTCCTTGTTTATAAGACCTATACATTATAAGCTATATGATTTATTTGTAGACAACATTGTTTTTTTGTTTTCATTGTAGCTACAAATTTGAATCTATCAATTTGTCTTCTTATTCTTGATTTAAAGTCATTGTAAACAATCCAAACATATATTTTAGATATATTGCATCTTGTATCAAATTATAGATTTATAGTATAACTAATTTTTATGAAATCACTTGTTGTAGGTTTGCTGTAAGTACAATGATAAATCACTCTTCTAATTCATGAGGTTGGTGGCTTTTTAATCGCCTATCTAAGCATGAATAGACCTTTGTAGGAAAATCTCTGCATTCAAATCTTTTTACAAATTTCTGCTAGAAACACAGATAAAAAAGAATTGAGTAGAAATTTCAAACTTAGAATGAATTAAATACAATTTTTCAAAGTGAAAGGTATATAGATTGCTATAAATGCTCATAGACTAGAGCAATCATCAAATTGAGCCTCCTACCATACAAAAAGTTATCAACAACGTTCTCAAATGCAAAGTTTCTATTTAATTAAGCTGCCAAAATTAATAGTTAAATTTAAGAGCTGAAAAAATTGGATTCAATGTTCTAAATTGTTTATTCACTCTCTTTGTGTTTTATTACACAAGTTTTTTTCATTAGTATTAAATTGAATGATTATTGAGCTAAAAAAGAATAATAAACAATGTTTTTGCAAATTTTTCGTTTATAAAAAAAACATCATTGATGGATTCTTGACTCATTCTTGTAATTCATGTATAATTTGCCCTCCTTTGAATGGATGGAGATGTCTTGTGAGGTGAAAGATATTACAAATCAACGATATCCAAAGATAGACTTGACACTTTGAATGGATGGAGATGTCTTGTGAGGTGAAAGATTTATTGGAGTGTCAAGTCTATCTTTGGTGCTCATTTCTTACAATCATTAAATTTTTTGTTTCATATACATGTCATTTACAATTAGAATCTTTAGATTTTACTAGAAGAAAAATAATTCTCGCTGAATAATGTATAGTAGGCATTTTATTTTTTTATTTTATTTAATATTAAAAAAATTATTTGGAATTATTCATATAAAATATCACCTCACAATATCACCTCACAAAGACAGAGTTTTTTTTTAGTGTTAAAGCATTTTTTATCCTTCAAACTGAAAATAAGGCAAAAATTCAAAGCCATTGCATAATTTGATCTTTATAAATAGCTAAATATATTAATGATTTTTTAGAAATAAGATGTTCATAACAAAAAACTTCTACTTGTCTACAAATTCCATAATTTAACTTGTACACTAAGTATATTATAGCTAATGTTTGTTGTGTAATTTGCAGAATACTTGCTTCACATTGTATTTCAAGTAGAGACAAAAAAAGTCTCTCCTACTTAATTGTCTCAAATATTATGTCTTTTCTTCAATGGTTTGGACTTACATACGTGATACCTTCAAGAGCCTCTTTTGTTTATTTARTAGTGCTTCTCACTACTCAAACCATTGGTGTCATCATGGTGGATGGAATAATAGATGCTACAGTTAGAAAAGTAACACGGCATAATAGGTTTTTTTCATCTATATTTTCACTATATCTTAGGATTGCCTTTATTGCTCACTCATTTCTAGGCAATGTATGATAACAAGCTTGCAAATGACCCCAATAGTAAGTCAAAAGCAATTGTTGTTGCACTAGTAATTGATGGAATTTTGTACTTTAGTCCCACGTTCCGCAACTACTGTTTTATAGTAGATTTAGACCATTTTTCCCCCTAAACTAATCCATAATATTCTTAGACAATGTTTTGAATTGTGTGATTTACAACTCATAAAATTTAAGGCCCATGTGGGCAATAATCTCATATTCATCTCTATATTCATTGCCAAGAGAAAGGCATGTAGGAGAAATAAATAGGATGCGTCCATAGTCAAAAAATATCTTCTAAGTTTGCCATTAATTTAAAGATTTGTAAGATACTAAAATCTAAATTTTTTGTGTCTTCAAAATTTTTGTAATCTTCTAAAATCTATTGAGTTTTGGTGATCTACAAAAATTAGTTGAAGTCTTCTAGAATTTATAAATATTTTTGGAAATCTACAAAATTAAATAGATGAACACTATAGTTGAGATAACATTGCCAACCAACTTTCGTACATAGTCGAAACACTACAATACTAAAAACATTTGGCAGCCAAATTACATATACAATTGAATCACTGTAAAATTAAAAATAGATGCCAACCATCTTTATATAATTATGAAGATATGGAGTTGAAACATTGTAATATTAAAAACATTTATCATGTCATTGAGATTTTTTCTATAGCAAATTCCTTTAGGTGGTTGAAACATTGTAAAATTTGAAACAAGTAAATTGCTAATGGATATGATTTAAGTATTTTGTCAATTACATTCCTCAATTACATTCCTCAATTATGTTCTTCAATTATATCTTTGCCAATCTTTGAAGTTGAGGATTATTAAATATTTTGCTTATTCTTGACATGCAATGCTAAATTTTATAACATTTTCTCAATGATGCCACAATATATGAGGTCATAACACCTTATAAAAAAAATTGTGTTCAACTTGTTAAATCCATGTAGATATATGTCAATCTTGCAATGAAAAAATATTGGYAGAATTTTGTATTACTCAAAGGAATTTGTATTGTTAACATCCTCGCAGCACTAGTGTGGAGGATGTCGTTTACATGAAACGATGTCCCCTCTGATTTATTTAGAGCTAAATTTTTAAATTTTAATTAAAACGTCTCTGAAGATTTGTAACATCATAATTTTTATGAGGGGATTGAGGTTGTCTACTTTTAAAAAAAACTTTTGAGAGCTGGTTACTTTTTCAAGGTAGTTAAACTCCTTGAAACAATTTTCAGTAGAATTTTGTAGGAAGGAAAATAAAATTGACATTTAACCCAAATCGTTTCATATTTTTTTAAACCTTTGTGGAATTAGTTACGAATTTTTGAAGTTGAAACATATGGTCACTAAGAGCAACCCTTTCCTGAAATGTACACTTTTGGTACATCAAAGAAAAGCAAAATTTACCAATACATTTAAGGTAGGCACCTCCAAGATGGCACCTGACTTTAAAGCACCATCTCCATACTATGTACATCTCCAAAACCAATTATGTACCTATGTAGAAGAAATGCTTTTAGAAATAAACTTTGAACCTCCATAACTTTTGCATATTGTATCCAAATGGCATGTTCTTTGGTGCATTGGAATCTCCTTCCACTTGCCAACAAGACGATATGAAATTCTGCATAGCCTCATATATGAATAGCCTAATATTAGTAAATAGAAGCAGTACCAATTTGTGGCGCTTTTGGGTGTACCCACCTTAGTGATCGCTTGTAGAGCAGAGTACCTTATTTTCATATTTTCATATTTTCATATTTTCAACCCAGGGACACTCTTTTCCTCCCCTTGGTACCTCTGTTGGTACACTATCGTCCCACCTACAGATTCCTCACAGATATCATACTTCCCTTGGTACATATCCAAACGAAAACGTACATACTACGACTGAAAGGGGCCAGGCAGCCACAGACGGATGAGAACTGAAAGCTCCGTCCGTCCGTCGTTCGTCCTTCAATATTCCATCCAAAACTTACAAACGCCTTCTTTCCCGCCTCCAGTTTTCGTTCCCCAGGGCGGGTGCTCGAGCTTCCCAAATCGCAGGGCGCTCGACGTCGTGGTCGGGCTATGGCGGGTAACGTAGTTATCGTTGCCACTGGAATGCGTTTGAATGATTCGAGCACGTCGTTCAAAGAATTTCAGGTCGATGGGATTGACATTGTGTTGCCAGTTAGGGCGTGGTCCGGGATCCGGTTCTTGGCGTTCGGACGGCGTTGGTAGTGTGGAAGTGGTGATGGAGATTTGGAGATGGATTGAAGGGATTTAAGGGGGAGGTTTAGAAGCGATGCAGGGCGGCAGCGGTGGTGGAAGTGGCGGTGCGCCGACTGCTGAAGCGATTATCGAATGGCTGCAGCAGGAGATGGGATACAGAGCTTCCCCGTCGGCGGAGGCCTTGCGGAGGATTTGCAGGGGGAATATGATGTTGGTGTGGAAGTTTCTGTTGGATAGGGTGAAGTCGGACCAGACCGTGGAAAAGATTCGGCGTAATATTCATGTGCACGGTAGTCCGTCGCGCGGAGGGAAACATGAATTGAGGGAGGACGGCGGGGATGAGAAGGAGAAGGAGAAGGAGGTGGAGTCGGGAAAGAGTGAGCGATCGAATGTGGGAAAGAGTGTGAGAAGGTATAACAAGAGTCGATCGAGGCCTGGCACGGGGGACAGGCCGAAGTCCAGGGAAGGTGTGGAGAGAGAAAGAGAGAAGGTGGCAGATAGTGAAGACTCCATTGAGAAAGCGTTGCGTGAGAGGGACGCGGCGGAGCAGGAGGTGGAGAAATTGAGACTGTCCGTGCAGCGCATGGGGAAAGACTTGAAAAGCCGCATGCTCGATGCTTCCAAGGAAGAAATTGAACGCCAGCGCGTTTCTGAAGAGAGAAATAATTCGAGGTGAGAGGAATGATTCGCATTTCTATGAACGTACCTTGTGAATTATTGAAATGTGAAAAACTTGATTGTTTGGGGATTTTTTGATGATTTTGTTAGCTGGATGTCGGACTCTCGAGTGGGTGATTCTTACTACAAGGGGTTGTAGACACAAGCAGGTATTGCTCGAATCATATGACCAACGGTCAGAACAGTCTACTCGAATATTTATGGAATACTGGAAGCGACTTCACGTTCATGTTGAGCATGCGAGAGATGCACAGAGAGGGAAGTCGGTTCCCTCAGACCTCGTCCAAGAACGTTTGCAAGGCAATGCAGATGCATCAAGTTAGGAGGTCCATAAAGCGCCCATCTAAGGGCTGAAATTGAATTTCAAGTTAGGAGGTCCATAAAGCGCCCATCTAAGGGCTGAAACTGAATTTTGGCAAGGTGATACTACTTGAAATAATTTTCAGTAAGTGTTTTTTGAAAGACATCTAATCCAAGTGGAATTGACATCTAATCCAAGTCGTCTCATATTTTTTGGAACTTGTTTGTGTAATTAGTTATGAATTTTTGAAGTTGAGAAAAATGCATTTCAATGGGCTCCAAAACCAACCACCTCCTCAAATGTAGACAGCTTGTACATTGGAGAGTGCAAAATGGACCTCGAGAACGTGTTCCATTTGAGAACCCGCTCCATTTTAGGACCTCCTACCTTACTTGAAATGTCTATTGAAATTGCAATTTTTTGCAATTTCTTTCCCACACTCCACAATGACTTGAAACCTATTGTGAACTTGCAACGTGAAATATTTCTTTGCTAAGTAATGTGTAGAATCAATTGACTAACTGGAGTCTCCAAAGGTATGTTTTTGTGTATCACGATGAGGGAAGCAACCCCTTTTCAAGCCACAAAGTCACCTAAAATGAGATTTACAAAAATTGACATAGGAAATTGGTAGTGGAACAAAGCCTCGAGATGTAAAGGAAATAATAAATCCTTTGATTGTACAGTTGAAAAGATTATTGTAGTGAGACATGGCAATCTTTCAATTTGGGGAGGCCATATTTGAGGCGCTTGGGCTTTCAAGGGTTAAACGACGAGATGGTGGCCATGAAAATCATCGATTTTGATACCATGAGAATCATTGGTCTAAGAAAATCAAAAAGCACACATTGGAAATCAAACTACTGTAGATGATCTTCCTTTCCACCCCTTATTCCAAGGATGAATAGTTGCACTTCTGTCCAATACAAAAAGATGTTGTCTCATTCATCAACCAAAAAATGGCCTCCTTGTCATTTATGGATTAAGCAATTGAGCATATTTGGAGTGTGGATATGTTGAGGGGAAAAATTTCTCCATGTAGAGAATTTTTTTGAAAAGGATTCCATATTTTTTCAAATTTTTACTTTTCAATASAAAATTACCATGAGGTTTTTACATTAGAAGAAAACCATACTAAAATTAACACAATCTACATGATGTTTTGTATTTCCTGTAACAAAAATTATTATATTTAATACAATTCAACAAAGATTTTTTCTAGTGTTAGATAAAGATTTTCTTTGATCTTACATTGATCATGACGGGCTCCCTATTTCCGACTAAATTTTGGTTGGGAAATTAAACAAGGTTTGGTTGCAATATGAAGAGACTTGTAGCCAATCATAATGCACCACAACTACGTTGAAAACTACTCGCCATAACAAACCACTATTCATCTTTATTGCATGGAAAGAGAGCAATCTACACTACCTAAATGGAGAGTGATCAAGAATGGGTTGCCTCCCATATGAGATTTGAATCTAGATTTTTGCCAGTGTCATCAAAATGAGTAATTTTAGAATTTATTTTACCTTGAAAACTAGTTTCAGTCATCAAAGTAACACAATACTAATCCTGCATTTTGTGTTTGTCCAATTGTCCGTCTATTATTATTCTCAAACATGATTGAGGAATTAAACCCCTAAAGTCTCATAGTCCCCTTAGGGGACACAATGGATTTCGGGCAGGTCCATACCGTCTCAATATTTATCTTGATTTTTTGAATTTTTTTGTAAAGATAGGAAAACACATTAGCTTTGTGGGAATATAATTTTTATTTCAATCGATGACTAAGAGCAAAAAATTATGGCACAAAATGTCCTTATTCTAGGTGTGGTAGGTAGAAACCACCTCACACAAAGAAAATCCAAAAACATTCTAAAAATGAACTTCTTATAGATTGTAATTTTGTACACATGGAGAGCTTTGATTCATTCCATTTGGAATTGTTATGTGAAAGTCATGGACAATTGTATTTCTTCGGCAATTAGAGCATCTTCGTGAAAAATAACTTAGAGATTTCATTTCTAAATGCATTTTTCATAGTTTTTCAAAAAAAATTGTTTGACAAGATTAAGGTTTCTTGCTGGAACAATCTTACCATTGAGATTATTGTGTTTCAATCCAATCCTAGAGCTATAAACAATTTATTTTTTTATTCAATCTTGAACCTACTTCTACTTAACAATTTTTTAAAGAATGAAAATCAAATGATTCTTTTTGTAAATTTGTTTTCTTGACTCTTCAATACAAAATATTTTCAAATCAAAGTATGTAGTGCAAATTTTTTCCACAAATGGAAGTGGAAGTCATCTGAAATTGCAAGCCAGCATTTTAAAAACTTTATTTTTCCAACTTTGAATGCTAATATCTTTCAATCCATATGGGCAAACTTCAAGATATTTTTGTTACATGATCTTACACAAGTGAAGTATAAGATCTTACTATTAGATTTTGAAAAAACTTTTTTTCTTTTTCATTTTTTGTCTTGGATGAAGGCAACAGAAATGGCAGTTTTGAGTCATTTATGATAGAAAAATGGCCTTGAGACCTTAGGGGTTAGAAAGAACCAACTCCATATTGATCACTTTGCTACAACCACCTATTCTCTTACAATGCAGAACGGTCTATCCAAGAGTTGTACTCCAAAGCTTGCTGAGAGAGGATGTGATGGAGCTTGATGAAAGCAATGAGGTAAGATATGGACTACTTAAAGGAACGGACCCTGGCAAGCTGAGAGCTAGGTCAATGCTCAGCGTTCATCTTTCTTTTCTAAATCTTGTTGTTTCTGCGATCGAGACATGGAGTCAGTAGTTGCTGGCAGCAACTCGGTGAGGACTTCGCATAAATGACATGCCGAGACTTGTTGAGGATACAGCAGCTGCGCCTGCGCGTTTCTCCAAAGTCTGGATTATCAAAGACCATTGGTCAAAGCACGTGCGGACGCAGGAGAGGAAGCACACCCAACGCCGACACTGCTGAAGTTATTCAGTAAGGACCCTTGGTTTAWGCTGCAGATTGGGATTACAGAATCAAYTCTATCCGTCGATAGCCTTCAATTCTACTGTAGAGGCTGTGCAAATCAGTTTATTTGTCCCTCTCTGGTTTTGAAGCGGTTCTTTCGTAATATAGAGTAATTGACTCAGCATTGGATATTTCCATATGCTCCTATTACGGTAAAGTGAGATTAATAAATTTAATATTCTGTGGCTTCAATGGGTGCAGCAAACGAGTTGTGGGTTAAGTGGCGTTTTGTTCAACACGGGGTGCCTGTTGGGCTTCGGGAATACATAACTTAAGTCACGTTACAGGACTCACCACCGAAGAAGCTCCCAGATGGTTGATCAACGTTCTACAGTAGTTCGATTGAAGCAGTCGCTGCGTTCCAAGTTTGTTGGGTTGGTACGAATCAACCTTTGTACGATTCAACCTTTGGAAAAGCCTGAGTCCGGGCCATGGCGGCCAAACCAAACCTTCAGACCTGTGTTGCAAATTCAACCCTTGCAGTCCCCTACCTACGGGGCATACAGGAAGTCAGTCCAATGGGTAACTCATGGTCCCGCATTAATTGGGACTGCACCCCCCCACCCCCCCACCCCCATCATCTTGACTGACTTGCTTCCTTGGTGGTCCAGTCACTGGGCACCCTACATGCCATGGGTGGGTGCGTGTTCACATCTCATTTTACAAATGGTGGAACGAACTCAACGAAGGGAAAATATCAGCCATCCCGAGACGGATAGATAGATAGCTTAGAATCTCTGAGAAAGTTCTGATTTGATGGAGGTACTGGACAGTTCTGAGCCAGTGACTGGGTCGCCTGCCACTAGGGTGCACATTTCAATCTCAGTTGTACATACAGACACGCGGGTATGACGCAACTCAGGCGTCAGTAGCCAGATGAAGTACACTGGTAGGTACGACCTATTTAACTTTCTAGTCCCCAGAAACAGTCATTCTGCTTCCGCCAAGGTAGGAAGTCCAGAAATGGAGCATCTAAGGGCTGATCAGCCTTTTTCATATATTTTGTTTCATGGAAATATTTTTTTCTAATTTTTCAGACAAAGAGAATTTGATTATGATTGCAACACAAGTCATTTCGTATTTTTTGAAGCATTTTTGAGTTATTTATGAATTTTCAAACAAGATTAGTCTTAGGTCCCTATTTATCACCCTAGGACCTCCATAAATTGTTCACTTGCAACTTCTAGAGAGAAATGGGGAAAGCAAAGAGAATGATTGGCTCTTGCATTAAATAATGTTTTTTTAATCAATCCATTCAACGACTATAGAAGAACCATAAAGGACGACAAGGACATTTTGAGTCCTTTGGAAGACAAAAATCAATTGTAGTGGATGCAAAAAAGGTATTTTTCATCCATTTTTTTTATTATATGTGAAAGTAGAGATGTGCTTTGACATGGAAAGCACGAAAAAGTATCATTTTGTATGTATTGTCATTTTTTAAGTGCTGCAAATTATGACACAAAGTTACTGAAATTCATGCCCATGTAGATAGGTACCCTTATGCTCATCATCAAATTTTTAGGTGTTGTAGCAAATTTTTAGATGTTGCCATTATTGTTAGGTGGTACACAATTAAACTTCCCACCATCTAATACTTGGCAATCCACAATCCTCGGCCTGCTAATTCCCCGCGGTAATAGGTCCGTCCTTTAAGGGTTAAAGACCATGTCATGTCCATTTCAAGAGCGTCTACATGGCGGTTCTAAATGCCCGCTCCATTTTACAACCTCTTACCTTCTGATAACTTAAATACGTTATCGCCAGATTTCAATAGTTGTATTATTTTGTCGTAAACTGGCAAAGCAGAACTTCACCCAAAATAGTAGAATAACTTACTCCAAAATTGCTAAGTTCGCCATTCTGGGTTATCAGCCTCAAGCACATTATTTTCTGGAACCCTCCACTCCCAGGGAAGTCAGTGRACCACGTCACTGTTACAAAAGTGTCATAAGCTTGAAAATCTGTAACAGCAAAGGGTTAAGGTGGGTACCCCCCAAAACAGACACTTTTATGAGAATGGTCAAGTTTTCATTTTTTCTTTGGCAAGCAAAAGGACGTTCCCACGCACCAAAGAACCTGACATTTGGATACCATGTGCAAACTTAGTAAGGGTTAGAGTTTTTTGTGGTAGATGTTCTATTGTTGAAGCACCCATTGTCAACCACACCCAATTTCCAACATGTATGGGTGCTAAATATCCAATGAGAACTGCAAGAGATATCCAACCAAAGCTTGGAATGTGTTTTTTTGGTCCTTTTCAAGGTTGGGACTATCAAGGTTGGGACTATCAAGGTTGGGACTATCAAGGTTGGGACTATCAAGATAATCACACATGTCCCGTAGTAGTGAGGAGAGAGAGAGCAATTATGGAATGATTAAAATTGGAACAGAATTTAGACTTTGGTTATGGGTGAAATGCACTTTTTGGCTCCCAAAATTCACAGTCATTTCATTTTCAGGAATAAATTCTAAAAAAATTCCTATTCCCATACTTCCTATCCTCCTACATGGAAAAAATTTGCACCATTTGATACAGCTCACCATGTCCTGCAGCTCACCATGTTCTGCAGCTCACCATGTCCTGCAGCTCACCATGTTCTGCAGCTCACCATGTCCTGCAGCTCACCA
>VACF01001365.1:0-14122 GCA_006891605.1 Pleurozium schreberi | reverse complement strand
ATCATTCCATTAATAAGATAGTAAGGAACCATATGGAGCGTAGAGGAGTGTTTAATTAGAGTCGTACCACACTAGAGAAATGGCAAGAACGATGGAAGTGTCTCTTTTCATTTAAGCATGCTTTCGCCATCCTAAGCTGCACATGAGAGATGATGTGGCAATGAAGAAGCAAGTGGTCTTTTGGGTTCAATTGAAAGCAACTGAAATGGTGAAAACTAAGAGCTTTATTTATTATTCATAACTTGTGGATTAGGCCCGTCTGAAGTGGTGTTGCCTGCCTCTACTAGATGGTTGTATTGTTCTTAAATTCAGAAAATCAATACATACCGTATTCGACCAGTCTTGTCCTGAGTGCGATTCTCATTTTGAGCCCCTAAGTAACGCTTCTAAACTTCCGAGGGCTAATGAATGCTATGTATATTGTACTTGATTTATAGGTCGTTTTAGTGTTAGCGTGCTTTCCTTTTCCGCTGAAACTTTGTTTCCTGTACAAAAAGGAACTAAGGATTCCAGTTCAGATGGTCACTTTTAAGAGAGTGACGTGGGTGTTTTTGTTTTTGTCCAAATTTCTTTATTTTTTTATCAGCGCAAGTTATGATTTTGCTGGACTCAGGCTGAAGCGTTGTCTCAAAGAGTTTGTTGCTTGTTGTTGCAAGAGCTGAATACTGTCCTCGAGTTGATATCCTTCAAGTGTATGACATTGTCTTTCTTTTTCTCTGTGACAGAGCTTCCAGGGCTGGCGGTGGCAGCGTATATTGTTGACCGGTGGGGCAGGAAGCGCTCTATGGCAACACTGTTTACACTTTGTGGTGCATTTCTTTTGCCGTTGGTACACGTACAGCCAACGAATCTTACCACATTTCTTCTGTTCGGTGGTCGTGCTTGCATCATGGGCGCCTTCACTGTTCTCTACATCTATGCACCTGAGGTACACTTCGAAGTTACCCTCTCCTTCTTTCTTCTATCTAGTGACAAAGAATGTTGGTAACATCTGAATTTTTTAATCCTTTCTAGGCATTGGCATTCCCCTACAAAGGTCATGCTGGTTTTTTTCCTAGAGTGTTCTTGCAGCCATGAGAAATGCAATTACAGTCGACCCTCTGTGAGATTGGGACACCACTTTTGGCGCTGGACATAGTTACTATGATTAGAGCAGTCAAATTTTGCATGTCCTCGGTAGCAATTGAAAGAGGATCCTCACCATCTAAGAATGCATATTGGATACCACATGCGAAGGTTATCACTGTTCACAGCTTCATTGGTAGATGAACTAAAATCCAACAATTTGTTCGGTGCTTGAATTTCTCATAATCAATATGTAATCGTCGTCTAACAATTTGTTTGCGATTTCGGGTTAGTGGCGATTATGGGTGTCTTTATCTAAAGTGAACACTTTGCAATTACACATTTTCAGTATATATATTTAGAATAAAGTGAACACTTTGCAATTATATATTTTCAGTATATATTGGGAAGCTATCTTGTTTTGCACATTGTCAAGATAGCTTTGTCCTTGTTATTTTCTTTTAACCTCATGAATTCCTTCACAACATGAGATGTTGTTAGCCATCCCATCTCTCATAAGATTTTAGAGAAACCTTTCTTAAGCAGCATCCTCTGAATTGGCATGAAAATGAATTCCTGGACATCTTCTTTCGAAATAGTTGAATTCAATTTGAACAAGTGAGAGCTCTTCGAAGTCTAGTGAGTCACTACATTGTCATTACATGTGAGTTGATCAGAGTTTTGATTTTGCTGGAATTGCTCATTTTTTGTCATAACTTTGTTTTAAACGATTCTTGGTACTCACTCTCAAATTAAAGATCCATGCCTACTCCTGCTGAAGAATGTTAAGTTGATGGCATTTTTTTTTTGCCCCTTCAATGCAGGTGTATCCAACCAACAACCGCTCCACAGGGTTAGGGATTGCCAACGCCATCGCCAGAGTAGGAGGGCTTGTGTCTCCGTTGGTAGCAGTGGACTTAGTAAGAAATTGTCAGCAAGGGTTGGCAGTTTCATTGTTCTCAGCAGTGCCTGTGGCGGCTGGCATTGCGGTCCTGTTTTTCCCTTTGGAGACCAAAGGAAGAGCTTTATCCGACTCGGTAGACTCCTCCAGCAAATGAACTTTCATTGCACAATTAATTGCAAGGGGAGGTGGAATGGGTTAACCAAATGCAAGCTTATCCCAAGTGGTTATCACAGGAGGTGCAAAACTTTGAAACATCTTTGATGCTCCTGTTTTGCAAAGTTATGACTTTTTGTCTTCTCATCTTGTGTGGAAAACTTAAGAATGTAGCAGTTGATTTTTGTTTTTTGTTTTTTTTGCAAAACTTGCGCTTTTTGTTGATCATTCTTTCAAAACAAACTGGGTTTTGATATTCTTGGAAGTAGCAAGACTTTGGAAGAATTAGTGGAGCAGCTGGCACTGTTTAAATGGCGCACATTTTAGTGACATTTTTGTTTGGAAACAAGTCGTAATCAAAGCGTGACTGTGTTGTTCTCACCTTCAACAACACTTTCCTTGTTTATTTTACAACACCAACCTCTCACACACCATTGTTGCACTCTCTTTTTTCTTTGTAAAGAAGGATAAACTTTGCTTTCTAAACTTTGGACACAATCCCACCTTGTTTGGTGTGCCATACTTTGGATGTGTGAGACGTGTGTTGTAAGGTAGGAGGTCGGCATATAGCACTCGGGCTTGAAAGCGTCCACCTCTTCAAGTGTACACTATTTGTACCTTTTGCTTCTTGATTGCACCAACAATGTACAACTAGTGTACATTTCCAAAGGTGACCATTGCAGTTCAACTTCAAATATTTGTAACTACATCCATGAAGCTTAAAAAAGTATTAACAACTTGGGTTAAATGCTGATTTCATATGAAGCATTCATCCAAAATATTCTTCCGAAGCATTCATCCAAAATATTCTTCCGAAGCATTCATCCAAAATATTCTTCCGAAGCATTCATCCAAAACATTCCTCCAAAGCATTCATCCGCCAGCGCACCCCAAGCAAAGGTTACGTTCTGAGCGCGCCTTCCGTTTCTCTCCGTCGCTCCCTCCTCTGTGGTGTTTCTTCTTCCTGTCTCGGGTCATCACTTCCGAAACGCGGAGGAATACTTTGCGGGGCTCGAGAAATAGGCTTGTTCCCTCCTACTCTCACCCGTTTTGCAGTTGTAACTTCCGCCGCTCAGAAAGGCGCGTGATCACTCACTCACTCACTCACTCCGTTCGTGGCTTCCAGGGGTAACATCGAGTCTCTAGTTTTCGGCATGTTTGTTTCTTGTAAAGTGCCATGTGGAGCCGCAGATGTTTTAAACGAGTGTTGCTCTTACTCGTATTTGAAACGGCGTCATGGCGATGAGATTATTGCCGTGTATTATGGTTTAGGTTACCGTGGAAATCGTCTTAGGTGGTGTGGGAGATTTATTTCGAGATCGGTGATGTGCGGAGACTGTCTTGGGGTTTGGTTTCGTGTTTTGAAGATGTTTTGGTTCTCCKCTTTTSAAGTTGCGCGGTTATAGGGCTCTGGAGGATGTGTTTTTAGGTTTTTYGGATAACCGTTTAGACTTTGAGAGTTGGAGGCGTGGTATCTGACCTACGGATATGTGTCTTTCTTAGGAATAGAGATGTTGTCGATGGTCAAGATAACCGTTCTTGCTCRCGGTAGCCTCTTTCTTTTGGTCTATTGGCTATTCATGTGTTTTCACGTTTTGTGTAACCTATTCTGGACCTGACATAGTTGTTTCCTATTTGGTCTATTTTGATTTTATMTTTTTGTATGTTGCGTAATTTATAGTGGGCGTTGCATTGTTGTTGTCTGCAGGTTGTAGTTAAGCAAAGGAACGGATATGGCAGAGGCAGAGGAGTTTCGGTGTTTCGTGGGAGGCTTGTCGTGGAATACCACGGACAAGGGATTAGAAGATGAATTCCGTCACTTTGGCAGCGTCCTGGAGGCYAAGGTATGGAGATTCTCTTATGCTCCTTTGGAGTRGAATTTTGGTGTATGTACAGGSTACAGATATTGCCTTGTTTACTACAGAAGTTCCATCAATCTGATTATTTAAGTGTAATAAGTCATCTTAGATAACAATGAGTTTTTCTCTTGCCTACTTTCTGGTGATGATGTTGACATGTGTTGCGTTTGCTTGTCCAGGTGATCGTGGACAAAGAAACGGGCCACTCGCGAGGGTTCGGCTTCGTTAAYTTCGGAGATGAGCGCTCAATGGACGAGGCGATCGAGCGTCTGCACGGGAAAGAGCTCGACGGCCGTCCCATAACGGTGAACCGCGCGAAGCCGAAAGGGAGAGACGGCGGCGGAGGTGGAGACCGTGGATACGGTGGTGGAGGCGGTGGCCGAGGCGGTGGTGGTGGTGGYGGCGGAGGCGACTGCTTCAAATGCGGGCAGCCAGGCCACTGGGCTCGCGAGTGTCCCACGGGTGGGGGTGACCGTGGTGGTGGTGGCCGCTACTCTGGCCGCGACCGTTACGACAGTGGAAGGTTAGTATCTTCTCGTCCATGTTGCCTATTGCCGATCTCAGGGTCATTTGCATTACATACTGCCTGCCTGTGCTCCTGATGCTTGTACCAGAGTTCATCCAAACTTTTGTTTACACAGAGAAGTTGTACAGTAGTGAATATGACTATCTTGGCTTGACAGCACGATGACGGAAAGAAGGTTCTTGAATGAGATTGTCTTCCATGTTGTCATGTTCCTACCCAGTTGCCATGAATGTGTTAGTTGTAAGAAGTATACTTTTGGAAATATTTCGTCTCCCATACTTAAGGTGGGAAACCAATACCTATGGTAGGAGCTGCCACATATAGTTTACTGCCAGGGTACAGGAGAGCTCTCGGTTTAATATATGCAAGATATGCTTTATTAGTACTGTAGTATAACCACGAACATGATCTCCACCATAAGGCTGCAGTATCATCTGGTAATATACTGGTACTGTATATGTGCCCGTTTAAAGCATTACTTTCGAATTTCCCAATATATTTAGTTCAGTGCAGGTCTGTGCTAGGACGGAAGCAGTTGCTGTGGAATCAGCACATCAGTGTGTAGGAACTGACTTCAATTTGGGGGTGTTATCAGTGATCGCTATGGTGGAGGTGACCGCTATGGCAGTGGCGGCGGGGGAGGCCGTTACGGCGGAGGTCGCGGCAGCGATCGTTATGGGGATCGTTCCGGGGGTCCGGACCGTAAGAACGGAGGGCCATACGCCAGAGACAGCCGTGCAGATTACGGGCGTGAGAGGGACAGTAGCCGCGGCAGTGATCGTTATGCAGGTGGCGACCGATATGCCGGCGCTGGTGGAGGCGCGTCCCGTTACGAGGGGGGCGGCACCCGAGACCGTTCGGGGCCTTATGACCGACCCAGTGGAGGATCCCGTGGTCACGATGATCGTTATTGAGAATGCGGATGAGGACTTTTGACAAGGGAATGAAGAAGGGGGAGGAGATGAAGAAAAGGAGGCCCTTCGTTTTTGATGCAGCTCTACATAGAGGTTGAAGGGGGAACAAAGTCTTACCACATTGCATAACAAGTGACCTATAAGTTATTGTGACATCCAACATTTAGGATATTTTTTGAGTTTTACTAGCTATTATTCTTTAATTCCCATCTTGAACAAATTTTTTAGCTAACAAATTCTTTTTACCCCTCTATTTTTTACTCCAAATAGAAATTTTATATATTTTTCTATATATTTTTTTCCTATATAGTTTCAAATTACAACTATTTTTTTTCTCAATTCCACTGGCCAACAATGAACTAACCCACGATTCTCCTGAACATTGGTGACTGCCCTCCAAATACTCTTTTGTGAAGTGAGAACACCAAAGGAATTAAGTTACTGTTCTGTAGAAAAAAACACGCTGGTGATTTAAAGTTGTGGTACGTGTCACAGTACCAACAAGACACCTCACCCGCACCCCACCCCCAAATCTCTGAGCCCAAAAGTGTTAAACCAGAAAACTGGGAGAGCAACTTCTTTGGCCCAGGGCCCGGTACACCATTTCTTCACGGCCCCTGTTTCTTATCCAGGGCCCGGTACGCCCATCTTCACAGCCCCTGTTTTTCTTGTGCAGGTCGACATCGCTTTCCGCCATCGCCATCGTCATTGCCATCCCGCCGTCTCTTCACACAGCAGCCAGAAATTTCGATCATTCCATGAACCTAAATCATAATTTCACGCACTCATGATTGCGCTCAAAACCATGGTYTGTGTGTCAACGGAAACCCTAAGAAATCTGTGACTTTGAATCTCTCCCACGAGACACCGCTGCTGTGATCAGTTTGAGATACTTGGCACCATTTTTGGAGCATTCTGGAGTATTTTGCATAGTTTTCTATTCTTTCCTGTACTACGTGGAATACTTTAATAGCGGTTGGGATGGAGGGCGCAGCGAGTTCGGTTGAGGCGGAAGCGTGTTGTGTGAGATGTACAGTACAGAAGGTTGATTAGTGAGAATTAGGTTTTGGATTTGAGGAGCGTTGGTTTACGAATGTCGCAGAATTTTTTCTATGCGTCGGTGATCGTAATATGGTACTCGAGGTGGATTAGTGAGAAATAGGGTTTGGATCTGTGGCGTATTATWTTACGGATTTTGAGAAATTTTTCTTTGCGTCAGTGATGGTAATACGGTATGTGTGCAAGAGGATATTTTCGGAGAGTCGATCGGAAGAGCGTCTTTGTTGCTTGGATGGGGGTTACAGGCAGTTTTCGAAGAAATTGGGAGTTAGAACAGCTGGTTGAAATTTTGGATGGTTGATCGAGAGCTTGTCCTCGTGGGCTTGGCGAGAGCCGGAGTAAGAGATCGGCCAGCATGAGTATCTCAGGGGCTCTAATTTGGTTYAGGTTATTTTTTGTGACGGTTCTTTTGTGGTTTAGAAGCGGTGTGGAAGCGCAATGTTCCTCTTCAAGCAGTCTGGTTGGTTTTCAAGCGGATTTCGTCATGGTACAGCATCAGCTGCGCGGACGCTTTCGAATTGTCGACGACTGTTCCTTCACTGTAAGTCAACCCTCGATTCTCGAGAATTTTCGGTGGATTTTGAAGTCGTCGCTCATTTAGCTGGGCTTAGCTGTAAAATGAGGTATTTCGAATTGCATTATTATTGTACGTGAGTTACAAATTGGTGAGGTTTTGGTGTGGCGAAGAGGTTTTTTATCTGCGACCTTCGAACATTTGTAACTTTTAAGTCCGCACTCTGCTGATGGTTTCTGTCACGCAGCAATGTCGGGGGTGGTTCATTGTTACTCTGAAACCATGTCGACAGTTGTCAATGCGCTATGCACATATTCTGATCATTTTCTACTCAAGCTTTTCGGTTTTGGATATATCTAAAGTGCTTAGATGCCCGCCGCCCGGGATGGGCTGAACACTTATATCGTTGGGGACCGAAAGGATTCTTCGTTTCTTACAGGGATCTCCTCACTCTGGCCCTTGGAGTGGTTAGAGTTSTATCTAGTTATTGTGATAAGGCAGTTTGCCCTCGGTTCTCTGATACTCACATTCATGACGGCTGAGTACTTTTCTTGAATTATTTCTTGTACTCTCTTGTGGATGCAGGTAAGCAGGTTTGACATGATAGCTGGGATAGATGTGAAGTGGTGGGGTGCTGCCGGTGACGATGTTGACAGTTTTCTGAGTGGAAAAGTCATATCAAACGATAAATTACCATCGTCCTACAGGAATGATACCTTTGAGGTAAATRTTTGATTCCTACAAGTGACGAAATTGAGCAATAATCTGATATCATAATGTAGGTTGGCGTTCTTTGATGTTCCTAGAAGAGTAGGTTTTGAACTATCCCTACTACATTGTGTGGTACGTATGTCGTTAACCTCTGTGGTGTGCTTTGTAACACGTGTCACTTCAATGTTTCCCTTCATGCTTCAAATGTGTAATTTGTACATTTTCAGTATCACATGAGGGTATCTCGTGTATTCCTCAAAGTCTRTTCGGTTTTCCTGGGTTGTTCTGCAGAATGCGGATGAAGTATAATTGCAAATATTAACATTGACTTTTCAGGTCACGTTATTGAAGACCTTGGCTTGGGGAGACATAAAAGTATTGAGTGTATGGGATAGTGCGACAGCTTCAAATTTTGGTCACGTAGTGTTGCAACCTAATCACACTGCTCCACCTCCTATAAGTGGGGGTCCTGTTCCAGGGCCTCCAACTTTCCCTCCTACTTCGGGACCTAGTTCGCAATTGGCCCCTCCTTCTTTGAGTGATGACTCCTCGATGGGTGAACCGACCATGTTCGATAATTGTGTTGCTCTTTCACCTGCTTTTCGGGTGCGGTGGACAGTGGGTGTAACTCCTGGAACTGTTGACATTGGGCTCGAATCTGCGCTTACAAAGACGCAGTACATGGCGTTTGGGTGGGCTAAACCTGGAATTACCGAGCATTATATGATTGGAGCTGATGTTGTCGTGGCTGGTATTGATGATAAGGTACAGTTCTATCTAGATATTCTTCTTGAACTTTTCTTGACGTGATCGTTGTTATTGCTCCATTACGATCTTTGCAAGTACTCCGGTTCTTTGAGGACTGCCTTATGATACCTTGAAAATTTATCAGAATTTTTCTTTGCGAAGGATATATCGTCATCCAAATGTTGTTCGATTCCAACATAATCATAGATCTGGTGTGCGGTGTTGAGTATTCGGAAATGTAATTTTTTTTGAAGGTGAACTAATTCTAATTCTGTTACTTCCAGGGGTTTCCACTATCAGAGGATTATTATTTGAGTTCTTACAGTGAGTGCAACTGGGACAAGGCCAAACCAGCTGGTGTTTGTCCTGATTCTTTTTTGGCCGGTGGTGCTAATGGCCTTAATAACTCTCAAATGCTTCATGGTCAGCAAATTGATGGTAAGTTCTGCTTGCAGCTTTGCATTCATACCCCCGTTTCTTATAATTCGTTTTACTAAGTTCAACGAAATTGTCGTATTCTTCTAGACTCGGCTTCTTTGATGTTTTTCGTTTGTATTCAACACTATTTTTGTATATGGTATAATTCAATAGTATTTGACTGTGATACAATGCTAATTTAATTCTAGTAAGAAGCATTTTTGTACCTTATGAGATTGACGTTACCTTTCAGGATTTTCAAATCTGGACCACACGAGTGATATCGCATAATGAAATAAAGAACCTATCTGATGTGTGCAAAGCCTATTGATTTTTTTTCTGGATCAACAAACTGAAATGTCTGCCTGATTTAAGGTTTATCCACTAAATCTATCAAGAAACGTCATGTTGTGTCAGTTCTTGATTGCCTTGGGAACTTCTGCGCAGATTTAGAAATCAGCACATCGCACATTGTGCATGTGTTGTCTACACATAGACCTCTTTACCTTCTCTAGTCTTATTTTGCATCGTTGATTTAGGTCTTATTGTTGTTTTACAATATCATTTCACAATATCTTTCTTTGTTTCTTGAGGTAAACATGTCTCACATTTGAAAAGAGGAAATTGGCTTTGGAAAGTTTGGAAAATATGACTAGAAAGAAAAAGTGTCCTATGCAATTGCATAACAAGACGTGTGGGCCCTAGAGAACGAAGTTCCCCCGTCACGTTCCCCTTGTTGGGAGCGTAAGTGTCCCCTGACGAGGCCCATAAAAAATGAGTACTTGGAAAACTTCTGGGTGGGAAATTTGGCATTTGGACCTTTGGACTTTGGTGTGAAAGTTATTGAATTTCAAAGTTTTTTATAAATTGGAAAATAAAATGTAATTACCTTTTAATTTTAAAAATTTATAACTTCTGCATCAAGGATTCAAACTTCATGAAACAATGGTCTTTGCACTCTTTTGTGCATAGAGCTTCTAGTTGTGCCAATTTCATAGTGTTTTAACCTTTGAAGTCCAATCATACTCACTTCATAGGTTGTATTACAATTAAAATAATATAATAACAACTTTTACTTGTATTTTGGCTTGTGTCATTGGCATAGGATACACTATGGTAGAGGGGCCTATAATTGATTAAATAAGCAATTATGGACATGATCTAGGGTAGTAGTAGGCAAAGCAAATATTTTTAGAGGTGCATTGATGGAAATGATGGAAATTGCAAAAAATTTGGTAATCTTATCTTTTACAATGAAATTACTATGA
Organism: Pleurozium schreberi; assembly: GCA_006891605.1. Lineage (NCBI taxonomy): Eukaryota > Viridiplantae > Streptophyta > Bryopsida > Hypnales > Hylocomiaceae > Pleurozium > Pleurozium schreberi. The sequence continues at coordinate 3,985 of VACF01001365.1, read as the reverse complement.
ATTTTGAAAGGCCAAAGTTGGGCTTGACCTGTGATCAACATCTAAAGTCATCCAATTCCAATCAATCAAGAACTACTTTCCTGCTCATTGCTTCCTACTTTCTTGCTCACTTATATGTCATGAATTTATTGGTTCAAACCCTGAAAAAGTCAAAAACACTCATTCCTAGGAGAAAATGGAAATTTGTTCCAGCCTTGGTCGGAAATACAACACCCTATTGATTACTGATGGGGTGCCAATTAGTAATGGGTCCCTCTACCGAAGTAATATTGGAAGAATGTAATTGTGGTACACCTCATAGATGGTAACTTGGGGAAGCAACCCAACTCTAAGGTGGTGGATGAATAAAATAAGTTGGTCTCAAAGCTCCTTGCAAGGCCATCTTACAAAAAAGACAAGTGTATAGTGTTTATAGAGAAGGTTTGGATTCTACTTTTGACAAATTTTAGGATTATTATATAGAGAATAGATCCTCACCTTTCACATGACCAATTCTAGACTGGATGTGGTTTTAAACTTTCTAGTCACCTCCCGGATTTGTTCCGTAATTTGCAGCAAGTTTTCAGAATCCACGGCACTAACGGCAGCAGCGTCAAAAGTGTCGCACGCGCAATCTAGGCATAAGTATCCTCACAACACCCAAATGTTGTAAGATGACACGGAATATCGTCCCAAGAGATCCTAGTATGTTGTTGCAAGCTCGAATTATCCGGAATAACTCTCTTTCTTCTATCTATCCAACTTTCCATTCTTTTCCGGATTTGTGTCTATCTGGAATCCAATCCGGATCCTTTCTTTTTCGGTTTCCGGTTACGTCTTCTCTCACTAAGCTGGTTTTCAATGCCTGTTTTACCCTTAGAGGGTCCGCCTTTGATCATATAAAAGGGTAAGGACTCACCACTTGTCTCACACTCTCTCCTCTCTAAAAGACACACAAACACCCACAGAATTATATGTTGCAATAAATCAATCCAGAAACACTCTCACAACTTTTCGGATGGCCTATCTGAGAAGCAAGTCACTCAAAGTCGTCTCCAACTTCCTTCACTACAACGACAGATCAAGGGACATCCGGAATCCAACTTGGGATTGCTCTCTAGAGATTAGACTGATCCGGTGGTTGGTAAACCTTCCGATGTGTGGGGATGTCCATTGGCGGTCACTTATCTCCGCATGGAATCACGTTGGATTCTAGACCCGCGTCCGCACCACTTCTTTCACCGGATTACTGTTCCGGTCATTTAAAGGCACGACGTGCAAGACCTCTTTCCCAAATCTATCACCTCGGTACAAACTCTCCCACATGGTCTAATCCCATTTCTCTAGTTCTAGATTCCCCTTCTTTCCCCTTCCCTCTCATATGTCCATACTCAAGCAAACAAACAAGTCCACAACCCTCACAATTGAAGTCAAAAACCAGCATGCTTAGTGATGGCTTCAAATTAAAAGATGGAAGTAAAAATAGATGTATTGACAATGCTAGGATGGAATGGAAGGGCAACAACGTGCCTGCCCTTTAAAACAAAAAATATAAAGCAAAACAAAAACCAGCCACCCAGAAATCCAGGCAGCCAATTAATCAGATGACCCTTTGAGATTGACGGAAGATCAAACTGCTAGTTCCTAATAGAATCCGGAATCCGGGCCCAAGCTCGGAAATCCGGTACGGAAATGAAAATAAAATCCTAGCTAACTAAAAACTTGCCCTAACTATTGTCACTCCTTCGTTTTCTTTGAGGTACTGCCATACAGATTTGAAAGAACCTCAATGGAGACCTTCATTGGAGACATTTTCGGGGTTGAAACCAGAGTCGTTTTGGTGGCTGCTCGGGTCTGGATCTTCCGTCTCACTGGTGGAAGAGAATCATCATTTGTCTCCTCTTCAACCTCAAATTCATCCTCTTCCAACTTATCGATGATCCGGATGTCCTCCTCTTCCTCTTCTTCGTCAGATTCTAAAACTTTCCAGGCTCTGCAACAAGCGCGACAAGTCATGTCTCTCTAGGCTAGTGTTGTAGCGCAAGAGGTCTTGTCTTCTTAGAAGGTTTTCTACTTCAGGAGCTTTCCCATCACCAAATGTGTTGGTTAAGTTGCGTGAGAAGAATTATGGGGAAATGCTGCAACGTTAACGGGTAGGGGGTGCCCCTTGACATTACATACCAAGAAGTGGTGGGGGTCGTTACTTTTTCACGTTCGTTCTATGGTAAGGTTAGAAACCCAATTTAAGCCATGATTAAGCATTAATAGAGGATAGCACAAATAGGAACTCTTGTGTTTTTTAGTATGCATTCAAATCCTAGTCTTATTGAAGAGAACTAAAGAGAACTAAAATTGAACAGAACTAAAGAAAGAATTTACAATTAGTTAGTTGGATGAAAAGAACAAGATTATGTGGGCTTAAGACATGTTTGCATTCATCTATTGTTTGAAATTTGATCATTTGGTCCTTAAGAGGTTAAAGTAACGGTTTCATTCAGTAACGGGAAAGGACATTGAGACCAAAAACTGGCTATGGATGACTATCAAACTTATTGTAGAGATGAAGAATGTGCCTATCAATGGTCCAAAATTTGGATTTTTTTGGCCTTTTGGACAAAACCTATAGTCCTTTAGGGATTAGGGATATGATAGAAATGTTTTATCTATCAAATTATCCAACTATAGTCAAACTTCTCTTATTGCATGGAAAAGTTAGGGAGTAGTTTTTAGCAATATGCACATAAAGAAGCTCAAGTGCCAATTGTCTATTATGTCAACCTACTCATGTCATACAATAATTGTGTTTGATTGGTGGTTCATCTAAAAAATACAATAATGCTTGATACAAATAGCTCCATCAATGCTTAATGTAGCAAACTTTATGCACATAAGGAATGCAAATAAAGAACTACATTCATTTATGCAAATAGGGACTTTACATTATGAGAGGTTTGAATGTATCTACCGGCTTTCTCATTAGGAGAATTATGAGGTCTCCAGAAGGCTATGAGTTCTAAAAGGCCGCGGTGCTATTATGGAAAAAAAATGAAATACTGCGTGGCACTACTAGTGTCACGTCAGATTCTCAATAATTTATTTTTATTTTTATTTTTATTTAATTAAAAAAAAATTAATTTAAAAATTTTTTAAAAAAAGAAAAAGAAAAAAAGATCTGTAATATCACAAGGCCTTGCAATTGATTTGTTCTAACAGCCTTTCGGAGACCTCAAACTTTTCCTAATGACCAATCTATCAAACATATGCTAAAACACTCCTCATTATTGGAAACATGTCATATACCTTAATCCTAATGGACCAAGGTTGTTTACTATCAAAGACTAGTTAAAACTACCATTTCTGTTGTGTTCATCCAAGAAAAAAAATTTAGAATCCAACTATAGGATCTTGTAATTTACTTTTCTAAAATCATGTGGTAAAAATTTCATGCATTTTGGCCACAAAGGGTTTAGGGTCATGCCACAACATTTGAAGACCTTTTGATTACTTTGTTAGTTTTTTAGTATTGTGCAAAATCTTCTACAATATTTTAGTAGCTTCTATAATATTTTAGTAGGTTTTGTTGTCTTTTAGAAGATTCTATAGTCTTCCAAGAGCTTGTATAGGCTTATGAAAGCTTTTGGATTTGGTATTCTCTATTAAAAGTGGATTCAACATGTTTTTGAAGGTATTGAAGTCAAATAAATGAAGTCCATCAACACATAAGCTTTTAATTGGTTGTGTTCTTTCTTTTTCATCTTTTTTAGATATTTGTAATTTGTAGTTTTTAAGTTGTTGTCTTGTAAATTATTATGTCATATTTCTAAACCATCTAGAACTATATTGGACAATATATATTTCAATTTTGGAGTACATAATACATCTACAATTTAATTAACCCCTACAGGACCGAGGCATATTTTGGGCAAAAATTGTCAAAAATTGTCACTTTTTAGGGTAGCAAGAAGAAAATGACAAAAAAAGTATTTTTTCAAGATTTAACCGTACA
>VACF01001364.1:0-18395 GCA_006891605.1 Pleurozium schreberi | reverse complement strand
GCTGTTTTTGCGTCGTCCTTGGCTTGCTCAGCTATTCCAGAGCTTCGCAGTTCAGTTGTGCCAGGTGGGTGGGGCTCATTTAATTAATTAACAAGTTCATCATCATCATTCGAATTGAATTGAAGCCCTCCAGTCTGTTTCGAAGGGAAGGGAAGGGAAGGGATGTTCGTCGTGATGAGTCAATGCAGAAAACTTCATTGACATTGGGCCTGCCGTGGCTGGCTCACCTGGCTGGGACCGATGCGCAAGAACGAACTGAAAAGAATTCAAAACGAATGAAGCTGAACATTGCTTTTTCGTTACCTGAGTGGTACAGTTCAGTTCAGTTCCTAATGCAAATCGCAACATAAGTCTATCAACTAATAATAAGGTAAGGTAGGTGAACCCAATACCAACTGTTGACCCAATACCACTCAAATGTAGGGCTGTCATTGATCCTAGAGTGAGAATCTATGACAGTAGTACATGCCTTATCTTCACTTGTTGTGAAGTTAAGGCATGTACTCCTATCATAGATTCTCATTCTAAGATCAACAAGGGTCCTACATTCGAGTGGTAATGGGTCAACAATTGGTATTTGGTTCGCCTATCTTAGTTGGTTCTGCAAGCGTTCGGGCTTTACAACCACCTACCTGTTCCAAAATGTACACTATTTGAACATGTTGGCCTTCAGCAATGTGCATTTCAGGAGGTGGGCAGTTTTAGAGCCCTATTCTATTTCAACTTCGAAAATTCATAACAATTCTTGTCATTAATGTCTTCATCATTTTTGCAAATGATGCCTCTCAAACTTTTCAATCTTTTCAATCTCTAGAAACTTTGAGAGCTCACAAAGTGCTTCTTTAAAGTACCAAGATAGAAAATCTGTCTGGTAATGGGCTGATCTACCTTATCAGTGAAATTGGACTATTAGAAGGTTGGGGTTGACTAAGGAACCACACAAGACAATTTTTTTTGTTCTTTATGGGGTCCTTCTTTTCAAAGAGGCAAAAGGAAGGCCTCCCTTGCGACCTCATGGGTTTGGCCGGGTCGGCACTTATTCGTTCCCCTGTTCTTTAGTATCCCTCCCCCCAGTTCCCACTTCCCATTATGAATTGTTCCCAAATTGGTCCGCCAGTGAGACGCCCGGAGCATATGAATTTGAATTTTTTTTTTGTTTCTTCTGCCCATTTGAGGAAGTCAACACGCTCTTCATGCCATCCTCGGCGCGAAACGGACCTTCCAAGGCCGACTGCCTGTAATAATAAGTTTATCGCGCGATGAGCCAGGTGAGCTCTACTGTACAGGTACAGGTACAGGTACAGTGGCCTTCAGTTATTATTAACTTACTGGAGCTCACTCATGATTCCGCTGTGCAAGTGGAGTGGAGTGGATTGCCTTATTTTAGTGCATCATTTCCATAAAAGCGTTTCCATTTCCGACTTCTGCAAGCAGTGCAGCAGCTTGACTTAACTCAAAAGGAATCAAAGAAGGAGCCGGGGTGGTTTACTGTTCAGTGTTGCGGGTGTGGGTGCCGGCACTGCCAGTGTGTGCAGAGGCATAATTCTAGTAAGTACACTGAATAGTGGAATTAGGTTGCCCCTCGCTAATTTCTCGACAATCCACACTATATAAATATTAATTGGTGTTGTTTTTGTGTAACAATGCACTACTTTCAAATGAGCTATTGGTCTAGTTGGAACTTGTGAACTTCCATGTGTACAAATGGACATATTTGTAGAATTATTTGTGAACTTTGATGGCTTGTAGGGTAACTTTCTGAAGGTAAGGCAACCTGATTGTTAAGGCAACCTAATTTCACTATTTAGTGTACATTGAATAGTGAAATTAGGTTTCCCCTCACTAATTTCTCGACAATCCGTTCTACATAAATATTTATTGTTGTTGTGTAAGAATGCACTACTTTCAAATTAGTTATTGGTTTAGTTGGAGCTCGTGAACCTCCATGTGTACAAATTGGAAATATTTGTAGAAAATTTTGTTGACTTTGATGGCTTGTAGAGTAACTTTCTCGGGGTAAGGCAACAAAATTGTAAAGGCAATCCAATTTCACTATTTAGTGTAGGGGTGAGCTAGAAGGTCCATGAAGTGCCCTTTAAGAGGGCAGAAACTAAATTTTGGGGAGGTTGAAACTTCTTAAAATATTTTTCAATAAAAGTTTCCTTAAAAGACAAGTGGAATTGGCATCTAATCCAAGTTGTTTCGTATTTTTTGGAGCTATATGGAATTAGTTATGGAATTTTGAAGTTGAAATGGCATAGGGCACTAAAATCGCCCACCTCTTCAAATGTACATTGTTTGTACATTCTTGTAAAGATGAAAAAGAAACATGTACAATTAATGTACATTTGAGGAAGTGAGCAATTTCAGAGCCTGAGCAATTTCAGAGCGTGAGCAAATTTTGAGCCTCCTTGTCAGAAATTTCTCCAAAAGTCTTTGATCTTGCGCTGCTATGTTTCACTTGTTCAATCACTTATTCATGGAGTCACTTAGGTGATAAGATTTATTGAACCATTCAATTTAACCCTTAATCGTTGAGGCAGACGTTTGTGTCTCATGGATGATAGAGAATCTTTGTGTGTAGGACAAAAGACTCACCAGAGATGTCAACAACTCCTTCCAGGACAGGAAAGGCAGGGGCAATGCTGTTAATTCGTCGAATCTCCCCAGCTGGCGAGGTTGTGGTGATGGCGACCAAGCTGAGGTTGGTCCTGCTCTGGACAGAGACATGTTTCAAGGTCAGACCCCTCCAGCCTCTCTCTTGTCTCTTCGTTTTTTCTACAGCGTGCAACAGGGCTTTGAATAAAACTGTTTTCATATCAGAAAGGAATCTTCCCGATGAATCGTACAGAGGTCTCCCTCATTTTGCCATGGGTCCACTCAGATCTCTGCAATAATAACTTTCTCTAAAATGACTCTATGGAATATTTGCTACATCCTTAACTGTAGCCATCTTGTCACACATGCAAAATATGTCATAGTTTATTTTTTGGGAGCCCATGCGGATAGATTAAAAGTGGTAAGGGTGTGGTGCCTTGAGAGCGGCGTTGCTGCCGTACCGTGCTGAATTTGTCTGTGCATAGACTGAAGTTTCTGTGACCGTGTTGCAGATTTTTCAGGCGATTTTGAACCACCAGATCCACCGCAGAAAGTAGGAAGCAAGAAGGTGGCGTCAACTCAAAAGTCAGGGACCTACAACATATTTGGCTTCCTGAACTGGGGTAAGAAAAGGAACGGTTCGGGAGCAGCACTGAAATTGAATGAATCGTTCCAATCTGACATGGGGAGCGCGAAACCTGATACTGATTCAATCAAGGTGTTGGACTACACCATCAAAACCTTGCGATACAAGCTGGAGCAAGCAAACCAAAAGTGTGCGGCGGCAGTGGACGAGGTCCGGGCGTTGCAAGCGGCTGCCGAGGTTTCGAATGAGAAATGCCGAATGCTTACACAACGGTGTCAGGATCTGGAGCTTCAGTTAAGCGCCCGAAGGAGTGGCCTCCAGTGGGACTTGGAACTCGAAGCCGACAGTCCGACTTACATCGTAGGAAGACGAGAACCCGGACCGCCACAGATCGCACGCCTATTCTCTCCACAGGTATTGACCCCCGAGATGTTCTTGAAGGTGTTTGAAGAATCACAAGCTTACATTCGGAAGTTAGCGTCTGCCATATGCCACCATATTCGGGATTCAGGAGAGTCGGCCACGCAAGTGATCACCTCGCTTTTGGAGCAGCACAAGGTTGGACGATGGGTGAGTCGCATGCCGCGGAACGTGATCATTCTCTACTTCGAGTCGTTCCTCAACCAGGTCATGTTCGAAAGCTTCGAGAATGTGAGCTTCGAGCCCAATGGTGCCTCTTCTGTGTTTGACCCTGAAACGTTGAAGGAAACATGCTATCAGTCATACCAGAACCTTAAGAACCAGGAGTGGGTCACCATTGAGAAATCACTAGGCAAACCTGGGGCCTTGGTGGTGAACGCGAGCTTTCACCGGTTCTTCGTCGTGCGCATGGAGCTTATTTTGTCACAGCTGGGAAAACTGGCAGAGAGTGAAATCTCGTTAAGCCTTATGGCTTCCTTCTTCAACACGGTCAAGTCTGTCTGGCTTGTGCACCATCTCGCATTCGCATTCGACCAGCCTGTGTCAATATTTCGAGTTTCACCATCCGCTGAATTCGACCCTAGATTTATGGAGCAGATCCCAGCTTTCGAGGAGGAGCCTGTTCGGTCCAAGATCAGCATCATGGTGAATCCCGGCTTCATAGTGAACCGACAAACCATCAAGTGCCAGGTGTATTGTAGTAGTAAATATCAATAACAGATTCTTTCGGGGTCCTAAACCTCTGGACCGCACTTTCCATGTAGAGAAAGAGTTTGTATTTTGTTTTGTATGAGCGCAAAACACCGCTCCCACTGTTTGCGATTCTAGTGTATCATAATTTCAACATTTGGCGCTCAGAAACGAGCATCACTGTGTCTTTTTGAAATCTTATCAAAACACTCGAATTCGGTTAGGAATTTCTTCTGTAATTCGTTTTCATACGCCGTCTGCTGTCCGCCTTTATATCCCCTTTCACCGCCGTCTCAATTCGCGTACCTTGCCTCGTATTCCGTTTTTGAATCCATGATTGAAGACACGCTAAAAAAAACCTTGATACAGGAACTTATCCATTGTTAGAAACTTGTTCTGACCACTGCAAGCTACGGTGTTGCAACCATTTCATCCGCACCCACCAACGTCTATTTAGTTTCGGAGAGCAACTGAGTAATCGGCTTCCGTGTCGATAAATCTTGAGAAACTTTCAAAATTCAGCCATCATCACATTCCTCTCCCAATTGTTGAAACATGCGTCCTGATGAAACTAAGAGTGAAGAGACCTGAAAGAGCACAAAGCGGCATCTGTGTTAGTGGGTCCTTCATATGACATCCCACAGAATAGTCACCAATCACGTGACACGGGTAAGAGTTTCAAGTTGCCGCGATCCACTTCATTCTTCCTGGAGTAAGGGCAGGTTCGCACTTGGGTGAATTTTGGACTGCACACCAGAGGAGTTTAAGCTCCTAATAGTCTCAAAAATTGCTGGAGACAAATCAGTTTAGTATGATTCTATACTTAGTCTGTTTCCTTACTATTACCACGTCTAAACAATAATGCTACATCTGATTAAACTTCAAATGTCGTATAAAACGTGAGGATCCTTCACATTCAATGTTACTTCGTTGGTAAAGTGGTAAAACTGACTMCCKGCTAAAAACTGAGATCTCTATTAGTTAACATTTTGGTAGACTCCCAACTGCTGTCTTTTAAAGAGGTTTGACTGCATTGGGATCTTGAAAGGGGGAGGGCAGCCGTTGAACCAACCGTCCAGCAGAAGTTACCCATGAAGAGGGGTTGCAAAGCCTAAGCGCTGCCCGCATGAAGGTGAGAAACAAGGCGAGCATGTCGCAATGGAGAAGAAAGAATGGAAACAGCAGGAAACGATCAATCTGGAGGAAGGTGACGACGGGAGTGATGACGATCGAATGACACAAGAGTAGATGAGGAACGACTTGCGTGGCGGGGGTAAAAGAGGAGTAGATGCATCCATACCGCCGCTTAAGGATGGTGATGGCATCGGCGCCAGGCACTTCGGCGTGTGCAGCTTGCCGAGTGCTTCGCCGGAAGTGCACTGCTCAGTGCCTGTTCGCCCCGTACTTCCCCCCTGACCAACCTCAGAAATTCGCTCATGTTCACAAGGTGTGCTCCCTCATCCATCTGGTTCAAGCACTGTTGTAGCAAATTTTACTCTCCACAGCCTTCACACCGTGCCCAATTCATGTCAGTTTCCTAGCGTTCCTCGATCTATTCATAAAAATTGCATCAGACAACTTATCATGTCATCTTAACATATTGCTGAGATCATCATCCATGAGCGACAGCACGAGCTGCATCAGTAATCATGTGATCAATATTGTCATTTAACAGGTAGGTTATAAAATAGAGTTTTTGGTATCACTCAAAACAATACCTGTTCAGGAAATTCACAACTTGGGTTGTCGGTGAGCAAGAATGGGATTCACTCCGTCATCTAAACACAACCCTAAACTCATTCACAAAGAAAAATTCTTAGGCAGCCAAGCAGTGTTTGTCTCATGACTGCATTGCTTACAAAACGATGTATAGTCCTGGATTTCCTAACATGCAGCAAAGTAGACAATACAAACATAGGAAACTGAATGCCTTACCAAGTCGATAGAAGTGACACATGCTTGAGTCTGACGTTAAAGAAAATGCTTTCAGTCTACCAAGGACAGCTAGAATCTGAATGGTTCCAAAATCTTGCTTCAGTTAGTAAACCTAGACGACAGAGAATCATGTAGGTCTACATCAGTAGGACATGTCCAAAGAGATGTTTAGGTAAACCACTTCAATAGTAAGCAGGCTTGAAGAGGGCTGAGTGAAAGGCTGGTAGGTGTTTGGCGTCGCGAATGTCACCAAGATGCTACATGAGTTGCCGCCTCCCCACCGTGAAGACTGTGTGAATTCCCTTGCGTACGAAGCAGATGCACGAGTTCAAGATCCTGTTTACGGCTGTGTGGGTGCCATCTCCGTTCTTCAGCAGCAGGTCTTTCCTCATCCCTATCCCAAATGCTGTTTATCCTCTTCCTGCTATTTCCTTCCCACAAACAAGCAGAATCATGGTTATCAAAAAACTTAAAGATAATGCATTGGCACAATCCTGAATAACCTTCTGTGTTCATCGACGAGTGGATTTAGTTACTTAACCTGGCAACGCCGAAATAAAGATACCTAATCCTGCAGATCGCGCAGGAATCTCAACACCGTGTCTTCCCTTCGTGCTTCTAAGAGTTCTTGGCCAGGACACACGTGATTTCTATAGAATTAGGTATGGAAAAGAGAACCTACCAAAGATTTCAGAGCTGGGAGATCTAAGCTCTAACTCTGCAGTAAATAAATCTGCTCTTAGACARATATAACATCTAAGAAAAGAATACAAGTAAAATAATCTAAAAAAAAAGTAGGCGAACCTACGAAGTAGATTGTTACCCAAAAAAGCATAATAGATTCCATTTAAAAGTCCAAGGATACATAGTCAGACTTCAACAACGACTCTTTAAATTGTGAGCAGCATACCTGTCCAAGCTCATCATGTCGGAGTGTGGCAGTTTGATGCAAAGCAAGTAAAGTACTGTCAGGAAAAACCCGAGTCTCAAATTAGTTTAACAAACATTCATATGGCACACTTTCAACATTTGCCATTGCCTATGCCACGATCGAAGATCAGAGGCTCTTGAGAGAAAGAGAATATTAACTGACAGTGAAGACAGAAGACCTTCCAGGATAAAGAATGTGCACCTCTTCCATCTGCTTCTGATCAATTAAGTAGATGGTAACCAATAATAGCAAAATATTTCCACTTCAGGAAGCACTGCTTGTTTCTGAGAAGCATGAGATTGCCTGAGTGCTGGAGGAGTATGTACGTCCATGTCTCTTTCAGTCTTTTCAACCTGGAAAATGACCGCACAGTTAGAATAGAGACACCTTCCTTACTTGACATTATACGCAGAACTTCAACGGGATTTAAACAATGTYGTATTAACTCGATTGAGAAGAAACAAAGAAAATCCGACCGCGCATTATCCAGATGAAYATTGAACTTACATGTCTTCAGTTGTGAAAGTGATATAACAAGACTAAAGCAGACAGTCTAATTGAAAAAYTCAATACGTTACGACCAACACTCAACACTACATCGAGTGATTAACTAAATGCAGATGTCAATGGCACTTTGCAATGACGCTCCAATTTCCACTCAAACAAGCRTCATGACAAGGTCATCATTCCAAGATGGATTTGAACCTAAGCCGAATGGCCGTCAATTACCGTCGACGAGGACCTATGCTGCAACTTGTTAACCTAAATTTTATTACACGATGATCAGAATGCATACCGCAGCAGCGAACGGCAATAGACGAGCCAAGGCATCGGGACCAACAGGAAGAGCATGCTTCAAAAATGCGTTCACCGTGGATGCTTTCAACTGTCGACGAACTGCAAGCATCTGTCGACTGGCGCGAGCCATCAACCGCATTTCGATTCCTTGCCCGCCACTCCCTTTTCAATTGAAGTAATCACTCCTTTCAGCTCTGTAATTCAAAAACAACAGCGTCCATAAGATACAATCAGAATCATCGAACACCGAATCCTAACCATTGTCACTCTCTCAAACCCTAATAAAATGAAAAATGCTGCATCATCAACACTGCAAGCACACCTCCTCTCTTTTTCACCACCTATATCCAATCTGACTGAACATCGCCCTCCTCAGTGGCACCGATCCGTATCAAAACATGCACTAATTACACCCTTGCATCATAACCGTAAATCTGCACGAAGAATTCATTGCATCCCGCATCACGGATCAATCTTTTAAAGAAACGTAGCAGAATGATCGACTCTTCTCCGCTACAGAACGGGGGCGATGATACGCACGAGACAATGGACGGAGGCACAGGGTCAGCAGGCTTCATCTCTACGTCCTGTTCCATAGTTGAAGGCGCAGCGGTCATTGAAAACACTGCCAATGCTGCTTGTGCTGCTACTGAGACCGGATACGCAACAAACGCTCAAGCTGGTGGAGACCAAAACTGGAAGAGACTCATCTGATGAAGTACACCAACGTCGGAGAACCTTCCAACAATTTGCGGTGTAGGCCTAGTCTGGACCAGTCTTTCGTTTTTTTCATTTTTAGTTTTTCACTGGGGCAGTATGATGGCTCCAAAAATTTAGTTGGGGCTATCAATTCTGGCAAAATTTATGCAAAACATTTTCTTACTTTATATTTAGCTACAGTAGGAAATCAGTGTAACAAATTTTTCATCAAAAGTGCTGTAACAATTACCAAAATAATCACATTTTCAATAGGCCTGTAGCTAGACCAAAGTATTTGTAGGATATTAATAATCATATTTAGTCCCCAAAAGAATGGCTGCAAGTCTGGATTCTAAATTGGAGGGGAGGAGCTTAGTATTCATAGAAGTTAAGTTAAACAGACCTATTATGGACCCGAGTCCAATTCAAATCCCTAATGTTGTACTCAAGTTTGTTTTCTTGCATTCCAATGTAGTACTAGTACTACGTAGAAATTGCATAGAAGTGTGCAATTGGGGTCCAAAGGGTTGGAACTAAGTTTCAAAGGGCTTGAAATGGGTTGAAAAGTGACCATCTCATGCATTCATCGAACACCACTATCAATACAGCTTCTAAACTTGGTGAAAGATTCTCACATTGTTCTACAATGTGAAGGGATTGTCATTGGAACCATGTAGGGAATTATGAGAGTCACATTAGCAACCAAATGGGTGAGAATAGTCCCCTAAATATGTTATAGAATTTCTCCCTCCTCCCCTATTAGATCTTCAAAGAGAAATGTCAGATGTTAACCCCTAAGAGCTCAAACGACCATGTTTTGGTCGCTCGCCGACTTTGGGTAGAATTTTCCAGCAGAAAAAAACTCTTTTTTGAACTTTTTTTTTTCCCTTGAAAACTTTGGGTTGTCTTTCACTGTTTATATTCAAAACTAAGATCGCTACGGTCAGAAAAAAATCATAAAAGAAATAGCACAATGTGTTAAGAATTTTCTAGTGTTGAAAAATTTACTATTTGAGGAAAGAATTGATATTTTTATGGCCAGATCATATGCATTTTCTTACAATTCAATAGAAACCACAATTTTGACCAATCAAAAAAAAAATTCAAGTGTTAAGGATAGAAATTGTATTTTTGGTGAATTTTTGAAGTTATATCTTCAAAATTCATTTGAAGAGAATCTGAAAATATTTTTTTAATTTTGACCGTACGGATGTCTTCTACTTTTGTGCTTCATATAAACTTCTTTGATTCAAAATTCAAAAAATTTATAGAATTTATATTTTATAACACATTTATGTTTTGTCCAAACCCCATGGGCTTTTAGGGATTAAAGGCTACCAAATTCCTTAAAACATCCTTTTGAATATATACCTTGCTATGTGTGAGAATTATAACCAAAAATTTAAGAATTTAGAATACTTATTATTACCAAGAGTCCCAAAGTTGACAAATTAAATATAATTATATTATTTGCTAATAGCCAGAATTTTAATATGTAGTATTTATTATGTGTTATAATGTTATGTGTCTTAAAAATCCTCTACTCCCTATTGTAACATAATTATATAGAAGTTATCTAAGACTTGTGCTTATGGTCCACTAAAAATATTTTAATAAATCCATATTGAATACACCTTTGAATTGATATGGACAATTATACCTAGCACCTTGTTTTGCAAAGTTGAATTCAATTTCAACAACTTAAGAGTTTTTGACCCATAAGTCAAGAGACAATTGTCTTGGAGAAGGTAACTATGTATAAAAATCTTTAAAACCATGTGAGTGCAAGGATAGGGATAATTTTATTCAATGATGTCAATAAATCAACCAACCACTTAGAAAGATGAGTAAATAATTTTGAAATAGTCCTTGAAAATTATTTAAAGGATACTCTAAGATATTCTATAAATATCCAAACTATGTGAAAACATTCTAAAAATATTTGTATTAATTCATACCTCTTCTCTAAATACCCTTTGAACGCATGTGGGTCAATTAATTCCCCATAGTTAGTTCCTCACATAAGGCCATTGTCTTCACATGTGAGTACTAACTTTAGAGTTAAAATCTTTCTTGATTTACTACAAATTGGCATGACTTTAATATCCATAATTATAACTAACAATGCTCTCAAAAGATGTCAAGACACATAGTACTTCTAAAGATTACTATGTGTATACTACCATAAGTATTACTCCCTCAATCCCACTAAAAGTCTTAGAACCATCATCAATGTTTTGAAATTGCGTGCAATGGGAGTGCTATTTGCACTCATGTGGAGGACATTAAATAAATAAAAATTTAGATTCCCTTTGGTAGATTTATGCTTTTCTACTATCTTAATAGACCATGAAAATTTCAGCTTTAAATCATTAAATTTAGTAACTCACAACATAGTGAAAACCTCTACACCTCAAAGTGTGACAAATTAGCAAAAATGATTTTTTAATGTAAATTTATTTTTTTAATTTTTTGAAAAATAAAAGATATGATTATGATCAAGTTAGGCATGTCCAATAAAAATTTCAAGTTTACGGGATTTATGCTTCAAAAGTTATTGAAGATTACAAGAGAACAACACTATTTGTGACGGAGAATAGGACCAATGTTTCTTGCAATGACCCCCAAGCGCTCCGGTCAACATATATCCTTTATTTGCACATTATCCATTTCTTCTCAAATCTCTTGGGCTACAATAGATAAGGAACACAAATTATCAAAGTATACAGCGAGTCATCTGATGATTTTGGTTTTGGTATCTACTATTACCACCATATATTGTATTTTATTAGTTTTTCTATTTTTCATTTTTATCAAAACAAATCAATTGTTGATCCTGTTCCAAATGGATTTACCTAAAAAGGCCTAAATATTTACGTAAAATCTATGGTGAAATACTCTTCCACTTCAAACTAATGGATATGTATTTTTATAGGTACTAACAACTTAATATGAATTCATTGCAAGTAAATGATTTTTTAATGATAATTACTAGCAATGAACTCATGTCTCTATCTCAACTTGAAAGGGTGAGTCCTATAAGGTAACTCAACCTATCACAAGCCAAATGTGCACCACCTCACTAATTTTGCCTACAAAAGATTGGCTCCCATTTTGCATGAGTCATAGGCTAAGTTACCTTAATCATGCCTTCAGGTTTGAATATTGTAATTTTCAAGCTAAAATACTTTTAAAACCACCATAATATAATGAAAATTATTAGATTTTATTCTTCACTATAACTGAAATTGCATGCAATCTGTAAATCACAAAAGATTTGAAAATCTATAAATCATAAAAATTTGAATTGGTTTGTAAAAATTTGAAATTACCATAAAGTTTGAAAGAAATACTATATAAATTCAAGTCAAATATAATCATGGTGTGGAATATTCCACACCATATCAGTAGCTATGAGGCCACATGTCAAATTTGTTAGAATGTCAGCAAGAAAGGAACTCGGTTGAAACTAATCCACACTAATGGAGGGCCATTAGTAATTTAGTTTGTTTTGCAAGTAATTCTCTAGCACCAAAAAGTAGTTGACAAGTGGCTCCATCAACATTTTTTAAAGCATGGTATATGTTTCGTGGTGTCAGGTTATCATGCACTCAAATTTGGTCCTCCAAATTTGGATGGATGATGCTGAAGAAAGGAAAAGGGAGGTTGGCTAAAGACTACTGAATATTTTGAATCTAATAGTAGGCAAAGGTATCCAGCAAACAATTTCCTTCTTCTTTCGGTGTTCCAAAGTCAGAATATTTAACCCCTAAAGTCCAATTGTCCCCTCGGGGGACAAAATGCATTACGGGCAGGTTCCTATGGTCTCAATATGTCCTTATCTTCTGAATTTTTGAGAGAAGATGGGAAAACATGTCAGCTTTCCAAATATATAATTTTTATTTTAATTGGAGTCCGGTAGCAAAAGTTATGGAAGAGCCCTTTCTTTAGAGGTACAGGCACAAATTAAATTTAAGAAAACTTCAAATAATTAAATTTTTTTTGTTTTTTTATAATTATTTGTACTTTTGTCTACATGGGAAGCTTTGATTGATTCCATTTGGATTTGTTATGCAAAAGTTATGGACAATCTTAGATTTCAGGCAATTAGAGCATCTTTTTGAAAAAATAACTTGTAGGATTCGTTTTTTACCTCAATTTTCACAATTTTTCAAAAAGTAAAGCTTCACAGCATTCAGATCTCTTGCTAGAACAATCTCACCATTAAGATAAGTGTATTTCAATTCCATCTTAGAGCTATTAACAATTTAGATTTTCCTTCAATCTTGAACATACTTCAACTTGACAATTTTTTAATGAGTGAAAATCAAGTGTATTCTTTTTTAATTATTTTTCCTAGATTCTCAACTCAATTTGTTATCATATGAAAAAAGAAATTCAAAATCAATAGAGAAAAAATCATAAGTTATGAAGGTTCAAAGCCAAAATATGTAATTGAGCAAGCTACAAAAAAACTTGTGTTCTTCACTTTAAACACAAATATCTTGCAATTTACATGGCCAAAGTTTGTGAAATTTCTTCCACACATTCTTATGCAAGTCTAGTACAAGATCCTACAGTTAGATATGCCAAAAAACATTTAAAATTTTTTTTGGCTCTTTGCTTTAGAAATGGCAGTTTTGAGTGATTTTTGATGGGAAAAAGGCCTTGGAACTTTAGGGGTTAACCCTTGAACGCTGATGCGGACGTTTTGTGTCCTCCAGATGACTGTGTAGAACATAATTGCAACTTTTCATCCTCGGTATTAGGAGTGGAAAGGGAAGATCTTTTCTAGTACTTTGACTTCCAATGAGTATATTTGGCTTTTCAAAGTAGATGATGTCACATGGTATCGAAAATGCATGATTTCCACGGCCACCAATCCGTCGTTCAAGGGTTACATCTCCTCTACTAGTTACATAAGAAATAGTTCACGTACATATGCATGATGCTTTGAAAATTGAAGTAACCATTCAAGCAACATAACAAGGTCCGCTTGCATTCTTCCAAGGTTGTTCAATCCTCTGAAGCTCACTGCAAGTAAAGCTCATAACGTCTAGAAACCCACCGTAATCACCCTAGATAATCTCAAAGTATGCAGTGCAATAAAGCAGGTCAGCACTTCAGATTTCCATGCCAACTACAAACACTCAGTGGTCAAATAAAAAACAACTGCCCTCACAGTCAAAAAAATGTGACCAGTTACTAATCACCGGGTTACTCATTTGCTTTCTCAGCGATTTACATGATGAGTTTCGTATCTGCTATCGAGAAAACCTCTGCGCATCATCCATGCTTTAGTAAAATTGAAAATGTTTCTATGCAAAACCCTCCAAAAATAGCGCCCAAGTGCATCCTCATCGAGAAGTCACCTAGGACGTAATATAAGCAACTACTATGTAGAACTGCTTCGCTTAATTTACTACCTTTCCTCTTGGGGTGGACTGCATGACAGCCTCAATCATCTTGTGTGAACTGCGGCCAACAGCTTGGATTCCATCACCACCTGGAACGATGTCGGGACCACTGAATGAGCGCTGGTTATCCCTTTCCATTTGCCGCCGATATTCCTGCATGCGGTCTGCTAATAATACCTGCTCGGAGTTGGCTCTTTCCCGTGATTGTTGCGCATATGTTARTACCTGGCCCATCACACCAAATAACAAACCAGATACAACTTGCAAATGTCAATTAGTGAACACAAAAATGAAAGCAGAACGTGCTCACGATGACTGAACGAAAATATAGCATGTCTTCTTTAATCAAGCATTAAGAAACGAGTACAACATGCATAAAACAAGTCTAAAATGGCAGAAAGAAGATTTCCTTTACCTGGTGAATATACGGTTCCATCTGATGCAATAACTCGTAACCCTGTGTCAAGGACGCAACATCCAAMATGTCATAATCAGCAATCAGAAAACAATCAGACTAAGTCAGGTGATCCCTAGAAAGAGTCTGCAACCAGCAATTCKAACACATCTGAGTGATTAAGACACAATAGTTACAATATCTACCTGCTTGAAGTAGCGGAGATGAGCATCCATAGAGCCACTCACAGCTTCAAGAAACTCAAACTTTTTCTTTGCCTCGATGTTGGATAATGCCGTCATCTAAGATTATAAGRAATGAAGGTTAGAAACCAGATCCTGGCTCTCTAAACTACAGAAACAGAGAAGATGCCTAGATGAAGTACCGCGTGTATCAGGAGCGCATGACAGCTACAAGTTGTGCTACAGAGTGAAAAAAGCGTTCATGTTATTTAATAATCTCACTTCCAAAGTTGCGAGAAAATACCAGATTAAATCGAGTTTGCTCAAATTGCGACTTGGAATTTCGTAAATCCTGAGCACGCAGCCACAGCACATAGAGATGAAAACAAGAAAAAAAAATTAATCCGGAGGTGTACACTCTCAAATGACATGTAATTCACTTCAATAGTTGACAAATGTTCAGACAAAATTTAGCTTAACAAATCAAAAGCCCAGAACTGCACTCAACAACTCATCCTCACAAATTTAAAACCAATTAATCAAGAGAGCACTAACATACCTCCTCAAAATCTGCAACGACTTCTGGCTTTGCATCCTTCTTCAAGGACAGAAACTTTTCCCGCACCTGCTCAATTCAGGAGTACATGCAAGGACAAGAGGAGAATCGATTAATCTGCGGTGTTGACTTATGCTGAACAAGCAGATCACTGCAATTCAAAATATAATAAAATAAATACACTGAGTATGTCTCTCGTACAGGATTTCACACCATCCATTGAAGCACAGATACATTGAAGCACAGGAGGCTTTACACAATCGTACAAAAGAAATGACGCCCGACATGAGTAGGAACATGTCGCAACCTGGTCATAATGTACACTGGCTTTGTCAAAACGCTTTCTAAGTTCCTGCACATTCAAWTATCCCAATCACGTGAGAATCAATATGACAGAGTCAGAAACTGAAGTTTCATGCACATAGACTTTGAAATGATATGAGCAGTACCTCTGGAAATGAAAAGAGTGGTACCGRAATTGGACAGTAAAAATTGATTGCGAACCAAAGAAAGAATTTATGAACTCTACACTAAAGATTTTAAAAGCCCACCGTACCTACAGCACATAGAAATCATTCTTGCAACGCTAGTATCCAAAATATAGCTACAATATCAAACTAGACAAGTAAACTTAGGACAAGACAAAAGGACTATAAGCATTTAAACCCTAAATGCAATGCCCAAGGTCTTTAGGGGTTTAAAAACATCATTGTTTTTGAAGTGTTATAGGTCTAAATGTCACTTAGATCTAGAAATATCAACCATATAATCTTGTAGTGTATGTGTTGCAGATAATGTGAATCAAATTTGGAGTCATTAGGCCACATAGATTGTAAGATTATAATGTTTTAGTGTTGAATAAAGATGATGAAAATTTCTTAGCAACCATTTGGAGGTGAAATTTGATTTCCAAACCTACTCAAATGAAAACACTTTCAACCATAAAGTGCTTTAAAACCACCATACAACACATTGGTGAAAGAAAGTATCATTTAGTAGACTCATTGTGCATGCAAAATGGCTTTGAATTGTCCAAAAATAGCAAAAAAAAGTTGGAAAGAAAACATCTCATTGTGCCTTTCAATCACTCATAACTTCTTGGATTGATATAAAATTTTGAACACACAAACTAGACTAGTATGCACAAACATGATATAAATTATTCAAAACAAACATTGTATGAAGAAGATACAAGACATCAAATTTCACTATAATATTAAAACGTCTAGATTTTGAACTTCAAATTGCTCCCAAACATTCAAAACAATTTGGATTGACATGAAAACTTTTCCACAACAATTGGACTTCAAAGGAAACATAATCCAATAAATTTTATAAAAAAACAAACATTGGATGAAGGAGATACAAGCTCCAAAAGTTGTACCCATTAAAATGCAATTTGGTGAGCTCAAATTGAACCTGTAAACTTCAAACAACTTCCAAAAGATCAATACATTTTGGATTGATCTGACATTTTACCACACAAATTAAAAGAAAGAATGAAAATTTCATAAATTTTTTTTATTGAATTTGGACATTGGATGCAAAACTTAGAGCACTTCAAATTGGACTTCTAAACTATATGAGGACACTTTTGGTCCCCTAAAGCACTTAGGGGGTAAAGGCATCCCTCTTTCCAAATCTAACCATGAGAAGCAAGAACCCTAGGAAAAAATGATTAATGACACTTTGCATGATCTTGATGTAAACACAAGAAAGACCATAGTCAAACCACATCTATTTATTTCATTAATGCTATCTATATTAGAAAGGTTTTAATTGGATTGAAACATGAAACTTTGGTCAATGGCAACAACAACGATGGAAAAAAAATATAAAGGGAAATAATAAATAAGAATCGATATCTCTTACTTGCAACACAATCATTGACATGTGTGTAGAGCAATGCAAAGTCTTAGTTATCAGAGTCGGTGTTGTAAACCACAACATCAATTAAATAGACAAAATCTATAGTTGTGAGAATTTTATCCATTTTAGTCTTTGAGAATTCCATTAGGCCTACTTCAGAAAAGTAAACAAAAAACACATCGTAAAATCCGCATAAAATTATCTATTGCACTTTGACCATATAAGATTCTAAGTAGATTTTCATCAATGAAGAATAGCAAGGGCCTATGTCAAAGTGGAATCCCAACTAAAACTACTATCTATATTATTTTTTGTCCAATCACTACTTTGAAAACTCAAAAGGTTTCTGGTGTGGCCTTGGTGTAAACAGCCCCTCGCTTAAGACCTAAAGATTTTGACTATATTATAACAAAACATGGTAAAAAGAAACCGCACTCAAAATCGAGTGCGGTTCATTTTGCCACGTTTGGTTGCATGGGCGCGTAGTCGGTAGTTAGCTTTGTTTGCAATTTCTGACGACAATTTTTAACATTTGGGGGCTTGTAATATATCGTTGGAAAGGTCTTGAAAATACCTTTTCAATGGTATATATATCACACGCTTTGAGATTCCAAAAATTGCAGTCGGAAATTGCAAAAAAAGTAGATTGTGCGTGTAGTGGGCCTGCAACCGAACATGGCAAAAAGAATCGCACTAAAAATTGAGTGCGTTTTTTTTACCATGTTTTGTTATAGTGCTATGTTTGCACCAAAAACGTTCCAAAATTGCCATTTTCTATATAAGTACCAAATTTAGAAAAAATTGTATATGTAATACATTTTTGGACATATATAACCATAAGATCTTGTAGAACACCGGTTTGAAAATATCTAAAAATTTAGAAATTTCCACCATATAGATTATAAGATTTGAGCATTTGAATTAACAAAAAAAATTGGAGGGACTTGCAAAAAACTGGGCAACTACACTTCACAAGGTCACATTTTTATGACATTAGATGACATCCGGGGTTGTAGAGGTCTGCAAGTTCCTGGACTATAGGAAAGCAAGAACTGCACCACAACATCGTTGTGATGTGGTAGAAGTTCAGCCACGTCATTTTTATTTATTTATTTCAAAATATTAATATTTTTTATTTTATTACAAAAAAAATATTAGTTTTTTTTTAGTATTTATAATTCTAATAGCAATTAGTCATTCCCTTGTTGTATTGGGTACAACAAGGAGAATACTTAGGCTTGAAACGTCCTTCCCGATGCCTCAAAAAACTTCTAATGAAAAATGTCCAAAATGGTGGTGCTTCTTTGGATTCATTCTTCA
>VACF01001363.1:0-12395 GCA_006891605.1 Pleurozium schreberi | reverse complement strand
CAAAATTATAAAATCTCAAAGATTGAGTTTAATATTGCAATTATTGCCAACTTTGCACGTTTCAAGTGAAGTTTACTTGAAGAGTATAGCCAATAATGCTTTAGGAGGTTAATCGAAATTTTATTACTACTTGCATAGGATGAACTTATTTAAAGTAGAGAGGCTTAAAACAAATAATAAAATAATCTATACATACATGAAATTAAAGTTTATAGAGTTACATTATTTTTTTAAATCATTAGTATCAACCATTCATTTATTAAGCATGGTCACAACTAGCACAAAATGCATAAGTTTATATTTTTCGAAAAATTCAATTTGGTACATTGATATTTGAATGTAGAACTAACAAGATAATATTTTGCAAATAAGATCTTGTGTGAATCAAAATTTTATCTAGCAAAGAATCATATTCATTGAAATAAAAGAAACTTTATATTCTTTACTTGAAAAGCTGATTTTTCAATGTAGAAAATTGGTAAGATAAAATTGAAATTTATATCAGAAGAGGATGTGCACAAAGACAAAAGTCCAATCAATGTAATGATTTGAATTTTTACAAATTATTAAGCACCATAGTCACATTGAGGCTCCCAAAGTCAATCAATCCCAAAAAATTGTTCATACTCAAATTCTTGCATATTCAATATCTAATATCTTGACTTCTATGCCTCTAAATGAAATGAAAACATTAATTAAGAAAAAAATTCATAAAACATAGTTGCC
This sequence comes from Pleurozium schreberi, assembly GCA_006891605.1. Classification (NCBI taxonomy): domain Eukaryota; kingdom Viridiplantae; phylum Streptophyta; class Bryopsida; order Hypnales; family Hylocomiaceae; genus Pleurozium; species Pleurozium schreberi. Next base: position 11,669 of record VACF01001363.1, on the reverse strand, counting down.
ATGTAGATAATCATCTTAGTATCAAGAATTATTTCATAATCTATACATGATCTAACATTTAGTTTTGAAATTGCCGTCATAGTCATTTAGATGTACATAAAGAGATAAAATCAATTCCCTCACAATCAAGAATGTCATGAGATTTCATACAATTAGCAAAAGTGCATTTCATAAGGTTTCATTGGCTATATGAAGTTCATCAAAAGACTGAATTGGTTGTTTTAACATTTAACAAAGATTGATTAAAAATTATTCAAATGTAATTAATATTGCAACAACATGTTGTAATTAATCCATAGTCATCTTTTTTCATGTTATGGTGTGAACAACAATTACAAAATAATTGATGACCTTATGATTAGAAAAACAAGAACTTACAACATTGATAAAAGAGGCGCTTGCTTAGGTCCCTCAGGAAATAGCCCGCTAATATTGTTGTTAGAAATATCCCTACATCAACAAAAACTCACAAAAAGATGGTGTAAATAAATAGGGATTATTCATAATTACTAAATCAATTTTGAAAGATGTGTAAAAACTATGCAAGATGTGGATTACATAGTCCTATAAACAAATAAACGCATTTGTTCAAAAAAAGAAGGCTTAACCTATATGGACAAAAGCGTGCAAGGCTCCTATGTGGAAGCCTTATGGGGTTCTACCCACTTCATCCGCTTGGCAAATGAAGTGGGTTTTGTGAGAAAAAATCTAGACATACCTTTATATTGGTTTGTTTGGTGGTATAATGAAGAATTTATGACTAAAAACATATAAGCCTTTCACACAATTAGAACAAAAAATAGTAGAAGTATTTTTTGAAGTTATTCATAATTAAACTAATGGAAAACCATAATGTTAGAGATGCATGGACAAATAAGCATTCAACTAGGTTGGATGAACTCACAAGGTAGWTAAAGATGGCATGCATACAATTTCCMAGCCATTGRWTYGAGTGGKTCCAATGTAATTTGCAAATTGGATACTGGTGAAGCCATTGTATGACAAATGTAACTCGGAAGCATCAAAATAAGGACCAGTAGAGAATGCCCCTTCAAAATGGTTATTGTTAAAATTCCTAAACACCCACAACCATAGTTTCATAGTGAGAAGTATTGATAAGCTTGAAATGTGTAGCTTCAACTACATTCAAAGTAAATTTTATATGGATCCTATCATAGAACAAGTGAGTAACAACAACAAAATAAATAAAAATGTGTTCAAATAGTAGAATGTTGTAGTAAAGAAGGATCTTACAAATAAGGAGCATTATTGCCATCAAAATCTTGGAGATCTATTGGTCCTTCTAGTTGATTAAATTCCACATCTCTACGCAAGGCAAGTGAAATGCAAATAAATTTGCACTAGTAAATTCCAACCAATTAAAGAATGAAAATCACTAGAATTATTCTTATTAAAACCTCAATTTAGAATTATCAATAGAATGAACCTTGTCAAATTCAATTATAATAATATTATATCAACAATAGAAACTTGAACTTTGATCAACATAGAATTCTAATGTAGTTTCATCAAAACATATGAGCATGATTTGCGAAATCCACAATTGTTTTACAAATGATACTTTGGTCCCATACAATTCTCCTTCCGTTCCATAATGATCATCCTATTAGACAAAATGTTATGAATTAAGGTTAGAAATAACAATATTTTAAAAAACAATGAGTTGTACATAGAGTTGGCTGCACTCTTATTGTCTTGCAAATTTGTATTTTAGATGCATTCTTGAAGTGTGATCATGGGGCACTTTAAAATTGGATTTTGGGGACATTTTTAAGAAGTACCACTAGCCAATTGTTTTTTCAACTCTCACACTGTCTAAGTAGTGTCTTTCATTTTTGCAATCGGATGCTAACTAATTCACCCACCGACATCCCTCTACGCATCCTCCGAATCTCACATAACAAGTCATGTGATCCGACACACATTGCTTCATATAAGAATAGGCAATCTGAAGTCAGGGAGTATGCATTCAGAAACCCTAAAAAACTACCCTTCTCAAAAAGAATGTAGAATGTCCCAGAAGACAGGTCAACACACACTCATAGAAGGAGCAGCATTGGTTTAAGGCTGGGGTCTAAGCAATCTCCGCTTTAGCCGACACCCACTCCGTTCAAGGAGACGAAGTGGTAACGCCTCGCAGCCAAAGCATTCACAACAAACCAGAAATAAAATGTAGAATCAAAAAAATTCAATAACTGTCTAGGGCAAGGAAGCAAAACTCCACACCAATACAAATCACAAAAACATCTGCAATCTCCTCAAAAAACCACGAAAAGTACACTCGGAAGCGGAGGCCAAAGTCTTTACAATAGAAAACAGGCGGCAGGCAAGGGTTTATACGACGAAGAAAATTAGGGCTTCAAGGGGTTTAGGTTCCCCTTTCCGTTCTCCTAGATTGAGAACGTCGGACGAGTCGTTGAGAACGGACATGGGAACCCGAGTCCGAGCCCTCCCTCTGAAAATATTACTTTCTTCGACTTCATTTCTTGTGAACGTCAGTCGCAGCCGTCGCTCCATTCCGGGTGTGCTATCTGTGGCATTAGTTTTCACGATTTTGGATTTCTGTTGCGGTTTAGTGGTACATTTCTTGTGTTTTTTCATAGCTGATTGCGAGTCCTCGTATTTTTTGAGTGTCCAGTTTTGAGATTGGAAATGGTGAACGGAGTTTTMATTTAGGGCGAAGATTATGTGCTTTGATGGTTTATATTCTGATGACAGTGCCGATTTTTTTCTTAGACGGAAGTTTTAGGTCAGTTGTCCCAGAAATTCCCAATTCTTTGGCTGGATGGAGCAATGGAATTTTGTGATTTCAACGTACGGCAAAACTAGTTAGTATTTGGATACTGGAGACATGATGAAGATGGCGTTTCTGAAGTTCTTGAATTTGACGAGCTAGTTCTGTAGKCTACGAAAATTTTGAATGATGAGTTATCTATTTTTAATTGGAGATTTGACGACATTTATTACTCGGATTCTGCGATCAGTGCAGACGAAGGGAACAGGGAGTTTCGGGAAGCGCCGAAACAAATTGCACACCTTGTGCCGGCGTTGTGAGCGCCGGAGCTTTCATATCCAGACGAGCCGGTGCTCGGCATGCGCCTACCTGCCGTAAGAGTCCGAAATTGTTAGTTCATAATACCTGACTCCGGACCTTTTAGATTCTCAATAGCGCAGTTCTTGCAATTTGTGTATTCCAAGGCTGCGATGGATGGGAAATACAAAGTGGTCATACCATGCATCCACAATGCTTCCGCAAGATTGTTGTTTTCCACGTACTCAAACACCAAGATGCGTTGGTCTCCATCTCCAAGACAACAACCTTTTAGCTTCACCAAGTTGCGATGTTTTAAGCCGGAAATGATGATGACTTCATTCAAAAATTCAGAAAGCACTTGATTTGATGACATTGCCAATTTCTTCACGGCTACTTGTGTTCCATCTGGAAGTTCTCCCTAAAAAGTACATTGGTCAATCTTAGATTAATCCATAAAGTTTGTGGTGTCAAAATTAGATATTATTCATGGTATTGCTTGAAGCCACCTTTTCTAAAAAAAGACTATAAAAATCCTAATCTCCATTTTATAATTTATAATTGTAGGATCCTATTGTTGACTATGCTAGGATTGAGAGGAGAGGAGAGCCACATTTTGTATTGAAAATTTGGAAACTTCTTCATGATTTGAGGCTTTGCTCAAACATAAAGTCCATTCATTTTTTGGCAAGGATTTTAAGCAACAAAAAACATGAGTAATTTACTAATTATCAAATCTTTATGAAATTGGACTTTCTAAAAACTTTTTTATTTCCAAATCTCAATGAAAATAAGGAGAAATTAAACACAGTTGATACTTTAATTTAGATGATCTAAAGATCTAAGTCCTATTAGCTTTCAAAAAGGTATTAGAGGCTAAATCAATCCAAGACTATGATAGAATGCAATTAGAGTACTAAAGGTCCATCTCTTAATAAATATTAAATAAATGAATTTCATACAAATGGAAGCAATTTCTATGGACAAGAAAATATATGCTGAATTGCTTATCAAAATTTGTAGTATGGTCTTTTTGGTTCAATTGTAATTCTAATATTGAATCTTTTCATCATATTATATCTTTAAATATTTGAAATTTAATTTGAAATAAAACTGGTTACTTGTAGAATATAATATGGCCATCCTTAGAATTTGACTTGGCTATTAATTAAAACAAATCAACTCTAAAAAGTCATCAATTTTTTGCAAAAGATGATTTTAAAACAAGTAAATTTACCTATACTATCACAATGTAATGACATTGACATTCAATCATGTATTGTACCTTGTACACTACACCAAATCCTCCTTCACCAAGCTTGTTGTCTTTGTCAAAGTTGTTTGTAGCCAGTTTCACCTCTTTATATGAGTATAAATTGGGTTTCACTTCTTTCTTGTTAAATTCTATCATCAACAATTCAAATATATCATCAATATAAATACCTTGCATGGATCCCTCAATATTGGACACATTTAGACATGCAACTACATGTCTAAGCCTTGAAATCTTTGACAACTATTTGAAAGAAAGAATTAACTAATTGTAAGCTTAAACGTTAGATGGGTTTATAAGCAAAGTAGTATTCTATGATGAAACAATACATCCAAATTAGTTGAATGAATTGTTCAATTATTAGAATGATAACCCTCACTTTTCAAAGCAATAGTGATCCATTTAAAAGTTTATTTAGTGAACTAGCTTTTATAGATTCGCTCAAACACCAAGGCTATCTCACCTTCTAGAATGATATGAAGAGCTTTGATTCTACCCATCAAGCGCCATACATATATAGCCGTTGCCAAAAGTACCAATACAAGAGCTGCCGATGCCGATGTTGCAATTATAACCTTCATCCTTGTATTAGACTTTGGAACAACTATTTCAACAACAAAATGTTATCAACAAAGCATAAAATTTCTAATTGATTGGAATTTGTGTATGCAAGACTATAATCCACATGAAGTGTGGAATCATGACATCACAAGCTCAACAAATATAGAATAGAAACACATGTGTCATGGTAATTATGTAAAGATGGCATGCATACAATTTCCCAGCCATTGRATTGAGTGGGTCCAATGTAATTTGCAAATTGGATACTGGTGAAGCCATTGTATGACAAATGTAACTCGGAAGCATCAAAATAAGGACCAGTAGAGAATGCCCCTTCAAAATGGTTATTGTTAAAATTCCTAAACACCCACAACCATAGTTTCATAGTGAGAAGTATTGATAAGTTTAAAATGTGTAGCTTCAACTACATTCAAAGCAAATTTTATATGGATCCTCTCGTAAAACAAGTGAGTAACAACAACAAAATAAATAAAAATGTGTTCAAATGGTAGAATGTTGTACTAAAGAAGGATCTTACAAATGAGGAGCTTGCTTGCCATCAAAATCTTGGAGATCTATTGGTCCTTCTAGTTGATTAAATTCCACATCTCTACGCAAAGCAAGTGAAATCCAAATAAATTTACATTAGTAAATTCCAAGCAATTAAAGAATGAAAATCACTAGAATTATTCTTATTAAAACCTCAATTTAGAATTATCAATAGAATGAACCTTGTCAAATTCAATTATAATAATATTATATCAACAATAGAAACTTGAACTTTGATCAACATAGAATTTCTAATGTAGTTTCATCAAAACATATGATAATGTGTTAAAGTTTGTTGAAATAGACTATTTCCATTAGAATTAGCATGATTTGCAAAATCCACAATTGTTTTACAAATGATACTTTGGTCCCATACAATTCTCCTTCCGTCCCATAATGATCATCCTATTAGACAAAATGTTTTGAATTAAGGTTATAAATAACAGTATTTAAAAAAAACTGAGATGTACATAGAGTTGGCTGCACTCTTATTGTCTTGCAAATTTGTATTTTAGATGCATTCTTGAAGTGTGATTTTGGATCACTTTAAAATTGGATTTTAGGGACATTTTTAAGGAGCACCACTCCACCAATAACCAATTGTTTTTTCAACTCTCACACTCTTTATGTAATCTCTACCATTTTTGCAATGTCCCTATGGATGTTGGAGCTACAACATGGCCCATGACATTATTCTCATTGCCGCGGGAATTTAAATGTAGCCACTATGTCCACGGGAAGACTTCATAACATATTAGCCATGTCACCATATGAAGATCGTTTGGGAAAAGAAAATTAAGGTCAATTGGAAGATCATTTCGGGACATAGGAAGTAATTTTTAATAATACTTAACATTATATTAGTATTATATTAATATATCTTTGTAAATTAAATGTGAAACGATAAAAGGAAGATTATTTGAAACTTTGAATTAATGATACAAGTTGAATCTAAGACTCTTGAAAGACAATTATGGGCAATTTCATTAAAATGGCGGTATTCCATGTGCCATTTTTAGATTGTCGAATATTAATTGTGAAGTGACATCTAAGACGGGTATAGATTTTGAGATATCTATGACATGTTTACATGTCAAAAATCTATGGTACTTTTAGATTTTAGTCCGGGCGGTTTAAAATATCTAGTACAAGTATAGATTTCAAAACTCTAGGTCAAGTATAGTTTCCAAAAATCTATAACACATTTAGATTTCAAAGCGCCTAAAACTAACGGAATATTGCCATTTTAATGAAATTTGCCATACTTGCATGCATCTGACATTGCCCTAAAATTGACATGGCCCTCCCTTTTGGACCCTTTGTTGCAATTTTAGGCCTGCTAACCTTAACCCCTGAAYGTCACAAGGGACAAAAAACGTCCTCACAACCTAAAAGTCAAATTCAAAGGGTTGTAACTTTTGCATCCAAGGTCCAAATTCAATAAAACTTGTTGGAGAGGTTGCCCGACTAGTCTTGTTTGAGTGATAAAATTTTCAAATCAATCCAAGATGTAAAATAGTTTTGGAAGCCAATCTAAGTTCATAGGTTCAATTTGAGCTCACCAAACTGCATTTGATGGTTACAACTTTGGGGGCTTGTATCTTTGTAATCTAATGTTTTTTTTCAATAAAATTTGCTGGGTTTTGTTTCCACTGAAGTCTAATTATTGTGGTAAAGTTTTCATGTCAATCCGAGTTGTTTCGATTCATTGGGAGTAATGCTTCAAAATCCAGACATTAGTGGATTGCAGTGAACTTCGGCAGCCTATAACTTCTTCATAGAATGTCCAAATCCAATAATATTTGTTGGTAAAGTTGCGCATACTAGTCTAGTTTGTGTGGTTAAAATTTCATAGCAATCCAAGAAGTTATGAGTGATTGAGAAGCATTTAAGTAGAAGGAGGTTCAGTCATAGATGTGATTTCTGGTTACTTTTTTCACTGTTTTCTGACATTTCAAATCTATTTTGCGGACACAATGATTCATTTGAATGATATTTTTTTTCCACCAAAGTGTATGTATTCTGATTTTGAATCACTTTGTAGCTTAAAGTTTTTTCATTTGAGTAGGTTTAGAAATCGAATTTCACCTCCAAATGTGTTTTTAAGAAAATTTCAGCACCTTTTCTCAACAATAAAACATTATAATCTTTCAATCTATASGGTCAAATGACCCTGAATTTGTTCCACACCATCTACAACATGCACACTACAAAATTGTACGGTTGAGATCTTCATACCTTACTCTAATTTTGACTTTTCAGACGTGCAAAGGCAGGCAGTTTTTAAGCCTGGTTGGACCTCTGACGTTTAGGGGTTAACTGATGCATGCAATGTGCTATCACAACGTACATGATTGACTTGTTGTCATTTGACTGGGACTTGATATACTCACAGAATATAGAGAGACGAACAGAAGAGAGTCCCGTTGGAGCTCACTCGGAGACTCCCACTGAAATTGTTGCTGCTCAAGTCTCTGTTATCAAGACATGCATCAAGTTCAAACCTCAGCACCGCAACTCAAACACGAGCATGCATGAAAGCAGGAATTCTGTCAGTCTCTGTTGTAGAATTGAATGATGTTAGTATCAATTGGCATTCAGCTCACATAATTTGCAGTTTGCAGTCAGCATTGTAAACGTCCGAGGGCAGTGTTCCACTTAAAGAGTTGTTGTTCAAGGACCTGCAACATCACACCTTGTTATCGTTAAATCGGCGAGAATCTGGGTGCCAGCCAAAATTTGTGGCATTCATCTGCACAAAGTTCTAGCAAAACTAGTTAGTATTTGGATACTGGAGACATGTTGAAGATGGCGTTTCTGAAGTTCTTGAATTTGACGAGCTAGTTCTGTAGGCTACGAAAATTCTGAATGATGAGTCATCTATTTTAATTGGAGATTTAACGACATTTATTACTCGGATTCTGCGATCAGTGCAGACGAAGGGAACAAAGGGAGTTTCGGGAAGCGCCGAAACAAATCGCACACCTTGTGCCGGCGTTGTGAGCGCCGGAGCTTTCATATCCGCAAGMGTCCGAAACTGTAAGTTTTTTAACACCTGACTCCGTGCCTCTTAGATTCTCAGGAGCGCCGTTCTTGCAATTTGTATATTCCAAGGATGCGACGGATGGATGTTGGGGAGACAGCATTACGAGCAGTTTCTTCAGGAACCAAATTGCAAGAACTGCCTTACTGAGAATTATGACTTGATCTTTGTGTAATAGTCCCCCGAGCTAGCTTATAAAACAGTTCTAGCTACTGTGATAGTTCTATTCTCTGGCCTGCTGAGGAAGTGTCATCCCTTCTCCCTTGCCCGGGTACGCAACTCTTATATTATATACATGGGTCATCGGCATTGAAACAGCTCAAAGGATGGTTTTTGTTAAATTTATATCAAATTAAAAAAACCAAAAAGCTAGGTGAAGACCAAATTGAAAAAAAAATTAAATGTAGAAAATTTTGAATTGCATACATTTTAGAAAAAAAACTCACAATATATATGAAGAATTGATACACCTATGCATAGTTTCTAAAAATGCATACAAAAAAGTTCCCTCTCTTTAAAATTAATTTTTTATTAAAAAGCCCCAAAAGTTGCCTACCTTGGCCTATGATACATGTATTAGAAATACTCATATAATTGGGTTTTTAATGCTATTATTGTCTTAAAAAATGTTCAATTCATGTACATAAGTACGTATTTGAGTTCCTTGTTAAAAAGGCTGCAAGATTATTCTACATTAAAACAAATTATATCCCTTAAGATTGGATTAAAAGGCATTATAAGTGATTATAATCAAGGCCATATTATATGGGAGTTGCCTACCCAGGCTCCCTTGTTGTCATCTTTATATCCAAGCTGTAAACAACGCACATCACAACTGTTACAACTGTAGCCAGAATCTTTTTATTTGTATATCTTGTGGAGGCTGTTACTTTGGAGTGTAATGCAGGTTGTGAGGATGCTGGTTACATATTTTAGTCTTCATGCTTCACCAACAAAAGAAATTGACGACTGAGTGAAATATTCTCATCGCAATTTCTGAATGTATTTTATCTTCTTCTYTTTAGTTTTTGCTGGASTTGTTTTTCTTCGAATCTAGTATTAATTTACTGCTCCTTGCTTAATCTCACAGGAACTCSAGCAGCTCSTAGGAAGACAGCCGCGTCAACCTAGAACTGTCTCGGAGTCTTGTTGTGGAGATTTGATCCTCATYAACCCTTGACGTTGTTTGGGTCCCTTGWTGACGCATGTAACGATGAAATYATGTAATGAATGCACGACGATTCGCCAACTTGTTGCCAAAGGACACGCACGGTGTATCGTRTWGAGTATTGGAATATCTTGGGYAGTGTGCTTTTTAATTGTATWCATCTCGCTGTTTTGACTACTCGAATCTTTGTATTTCTTGCATTTTTGTTGGCTCTGACGCACAGAGGTGGAGGCTACCCGACGACCGACGATTTCAATTTGAGTGTCCCTCTTTCAACCGAGTCCCAGTTTACACTGCAAGAAGATAGAGCATCTCATTCCTTTCCTCCCACTACCGTCCTTGTGTGAGGAACCAGAAGTTATGATGTTGTAAGAACATCCCGAGGGCAGCAATTGCTGGAATTTGACTTACTAACGGCAGCATTGTTTGAATGATGAAGCGCTTGCACAAGAACAGCCAACCAGGCTCCAGAAACTCCTTCCAGAACAGACATGGAATCATAGGATCTGCTCCCGGATCTGTTGGTATGTCTGCTTTTCCAACATTTGCATCCTTTTTATCTTCCTAAATTGCTTTGCTACACTGACTAGCTTTGATCAGTTTTGGTATCTGCAGGACATCCTTTAGAATGGTAAGTGCATCCATAATTTCCACGAACTGTAATTCAGTAAAAACTGCCTGTAATTTGGACGAACAAATAACATGTTTTTTTTAGCTAAAATTGAACTTCACCCCCCAAATGGAGAGATACCAAATGAGTTAATATCTCTCCATTTGGGGGGTGAAGTTATTTGAGTCATGATAAGTGCCATTTAATTACCGTGCCTTGCTTGCCAGTCATGCTCATATATTAGGTGTTCGTATTTAGGCAGTGCTGGCAATTGGTGCTTATACCTCAGTACTGCCATGACACCTTTATGAGGACGTACAGAGACAACAGTTGAAATAATTGTTTAAAGCAAAGTCACACCAAATCACAGCAAGTCAAGCAAAATCAAAGCTCTCACATGCATACTCACATGTGACGACAATGGCGCGGCTCGTTGTCTTGAGAAACCCTACCTGGCTTGTCCAAATTGAGCTCAACCTTGTTAAAAAATTGTGAGGATTCCTCACAGTTGGCTCACAATGAACCCTTGTGTGAAAAATGTATAAGATACTGCACGAACACAGTCCTATGAACGGTGTCGTGGTGTGCCAGTTTTCACACAAGGGATTCAATGAGAGAGCTGACTGTACTTCAAAACACCGAGACATTCAAGTGCACAAAACTCATAAACTAGGGCTAGTGGAGATTTGATGTTCCAAACGGACACCTACACGGAGAGTGCCAATCTCTTGACCTTTTACTTAACYAATACGATATCGATTACTTCCGTCACTCCTCCTGGACTTAACATGAAGTGAAAAGGGAATGCATGTCGTGGCAGAAGCAGGTGGTGACGACGCAACTCTCGTGAACACATTCGGAGAAATATGGAGAACGCACAGCAGGGAGAAGACTAATCTAAGCTTAAGSTTACCCCTGCCTCGGACKCACCCACTGAAKCACAAGAGCAATAGTACTRGTACTGCAGCAAGATCCGAGTGGCTCGTGCCAGCAGCAGCAGCRGCAGCGGCGTCAAGCGCAAGAGCAAGCGCYCCTGCCAATCCYGCACGGCAGAACATCAATTGCAAGTCCACCCCCGCCTTCCGTTCGAATTCTCGGATCCCCAGCAGCAGACAGTCGTCGTCCTCCGTCAATGCTCTCCGTGCCTCCCACGTCGAGCGAGCGCTGGACTTCGTCTCTCTCGCTAAGAAGACGTTGCCAGGAGTTTCAAAGCAGCGTGCTGGCGCTGGCGGGAGTACGCTCGCGACRCAAGGCGACGTCGATCTGCACCACCGCAGGAGCCCAGGGTTTTATTAAGTACCTTACTTACGGAGTAATTAGCACTGGTGAGACGTAACTAGCAATGGAGTATTTCCTTAATTCATTGTATTAAGGTTGTGTATGGTGTATTTACTGTATTAGTAGATGAAAACT
>VACF01001362.1:0-19072 GCA_006891605.1 Pleurozium schreberi | reverse complement strand
CCCTCATAAATGGGGGGGTACGCAAAATCTCACCCTTAAAATGCCTTGCCAAAAACGTGGGAATACCCTTGTAACCCTAAACCCTAAACCCTAAACCCTAAACCCTTAAACCTCCCGTAAAGTCCTAAGAACTCGTGCCCTCAAAGCTACCCTATCCTCTGGAGTGGCCCCCGCATAGACCCTAACGACTATTGGCTCTGTAATCACGTACAACCAATCTCTAAACTCATCCAAGTCTCGAACCCTCACTATCCGATTTGCTGGTCGGATGAAGGCTCCAAACAACTCATGCAAATCCATGAGCAACATCATAAAACACGCAGCGTCGATGTCTTGGCTGTCGGGGTCATTAGCCCCGGCAGCCCGATCCGTGCCTGCTAACGGACCACGAAGCACCGCAAATCTGTCTACCGGAACGCCCTCTCGAACTATCATAGGGACCGACCCAAACATACGCCGAAAGGTCCGCTCACCTATAGGAGGTGGGCCACCAGGGACAGCAGCTACCGGAATCCCCGCCATAACGCAAAAAACGACACTCAAAACCAGTCAACCGAGCTCCCGATAACTCGAAAACCGTCCTACAAAAGAGCAAAAAGTCCTCAACAACAAAACCCAAACACCCAACAACGTGGGAAAAAAAGACCAAATGAAGTGGCCTCAAGCCCCTTATATAAGAATTTTTAGGGTTTTTTTAGGGTTTTTGGAGTGTTGACTTTTTTCGGTCAACGCTAAAGGCGGACTTTTCCAAATAGCTATTTTTAAGAAATTCACTTCAACCATCCCCTAAAGCCTCAAAAGGGGATTCTAAAAATATATATTTGCACACAAATCGGAATCTTTTTAGGAGTGATATGGACGAATGAAGTTTTGAATTTGATACCTTTTTCATACTTCATCCATCCATATTGCATCCATATAGTATCCAAATAGGGCGTGCCACATCACTCTCGAAAGCTATTTTAAAACCCTACACAAATCTTAAATTAGAATTTCTAAAAATAGCCGTACGCCAAAGCTCATCATTGGCACAACTATTGCATACGGCTATTTTTAGACAATCTAAGTTTACATACTTTTAGGGGCCCAAAATAGCTTTCCGAAATGGTAGGACACATAGGAATCGGAATCTTTATGGATGAGATATAGGCGAATGAAGGAGAGAATCTTGACCCTTTTTCATACTTCATCCATCCATATCTCATCCATAAAGATTCTGATTCCTATGAGCCATACCATTTCGGAAAGCCACCCTTACCCTCTACATCAATCTTAAGTTAGAATTTCTAAAAATAGCCATATGGCAAAGCTCACCCTCTGCATCACTTTTGCGTAGGGCTATTTTTAGACAATCTAAGTTTAGATCCTTGTAGGGACTCCAAATAGCTTTCGAAAATGGTATGACACGTAGGAATCGGAATCTTAGTGGATGAGATATAGGCGGATGAAGGAGGGAATCTTGACCCTTTCTCATACTTCATCCATCCATATCTCACCCATAGAGATTGCGATTCTTAAGTGTCATACCATTTCCGAAAGCTACCTTTATCTTCTACATAAATCTAAAGTTAGATTTTCTAAAAATAGCCGTATCCCAAAGCCCACCCTTTGCACCACTTTTGCATACGGCTATTTTTAGACAATCTAAGTTTAGATCCTTGTAGGAATTTCAAATAGCTTTCCAAAATGGTATTGTACTTGGGAATCGGAATCTTTAGGCATGAGATATGGATGGATGAAGTGCAGAATCTTGTACCCCATTCAAACTTCATCCATTCCTATCTCATCCATAAAGCGTCCAATTTCCAAGTGCCATACCATTTTAGAATCAAGACATCCTATTCCACCACTTGGTCTCCAAAACATTTCTATAATTAGTAAATTCCAAAAGGCTTGATCTCCATTCACTTCAACTTATTAATTTCAGCCATTACTGTAGTTTATACCTTTTGGGCACGTAAAATAAATAACAAATACTTACATGCATTTAAATTTTTGGGTAATTTCAAAAATTTATGATATTACTTTTATAGGTCAATATTTTGGGAGGACATCCGCAACCCTCATAAATGGGGGGGTACGCAAAATCTCACCCTTAAAATGCCTTGCCAAAAACGTGGGAATACCCTTGTAACCCTAAACCCTAAAACCCTAAACCCTAAACCCTAGAACCCTAAACCCTTGAAAATGGGGGGCTAGGTACCCTAAACTCCCTCTAAACCCTATCCCTCACAAAGATACCAACCCTAAATGCCCATTTTAAAACGCTCACAACATCCAACCGTAAACTTTTTTCAAAAAACTAATACCACCATTGCATTCACAACACCCACAAATAGGGGGGTAGATCAATTCAAAACTTCAAAATACCTAACCCTGAAGAAAGTCAACTCACCCTCAAAATGTCCAAGTTGCTAGATCTCGCAATTGGTGATACTTTTATGGTGGGTTTTTCCACCATTGGATAGGCCATATAGGAAAATGGGGGGATAGCCAAAATTTGAGCCAAAAAAAAGTATGTCCAAATTTTGGGGACACCCTTGAAACCGTAAACCCTAAAACCCTAAACCCTAAACGCCTATAACTTTCAAACCGTACATTTTTTGAAAAACCCTAGACACACCATTGGATTCACAAGAGTCGAAAATAGGGGGGTAGATCATTTCAAAAAGTTCAAAAACCTTAAAAATCAAAAAGTCAAACGGCCCACTCAAAAGTCAAACTAGTTATATCTCACAAATGGTGATGAATTAGGGAAAGATTTTTATATATTCGGAATAACAAGGGTCGAAAATGGGGGGGTAGGTCACATCAAAATCCCTAAAAAAATATGTCAAAAAATCGGGCACACCCATGTAACCCTAAACCCTGCATTTTGGACATGATAATCACGATAGTAACTCCCTCCATCTAAGCTGGCTCTGAAGTTTTCCAAGTGGAAGATGTCACAGAGATCTCATATGCACGCTTCATTTTATCTGGCCTCTCGAGAAATTCTTCAATCTCTCCCTTCACATCCCAATTCTCCACTTTAACAGGATTATACATCCGTTTCTTAATCGAGTAAGAGCTTGGGTAAGAGCGAGACCCTGAAGGGACATTTGGCACCACTACCTCCTGCACCAGCCAGTCATGCTCTGTGCCTAAGTCTGCACACACAAAACCGTGTCTAACAGAAGCTGATGCAAATAATGTTATGAATGTGAAGAGATTGAAATACCTATTCACACACAACGGCACGTCTGTCATCATAAATGGGGCTTGGGAGCTTATATTTAACATCTTTGAAGAACAACTACACTACTTTCTCGAAGACATGGCAAATACAAATATAGAAGRTCATTTTCTCCATAATGTTTTCATACACGCACCTTGATGCGCAATACCAAACCCAAAATGGTCAAGCCGGGTGCAAGGACAACTCTAATGGAGAATAGCCCTCAACAACCCATAATAGAGAGATATCATTACCTATATCGCCTAGTCTAATAACAAATAACCGACTTTGGAAACAATGCAAGTCAATGAAGTGGTCTATCCAATCCTGCGTTGACCCTACGCCAACCCTACACCCTCGCTTAACAATCCAGCAGCCACAGGAAACATGAAATGACAAAGATGACGAGGAGATGTAGCGCTCAAACCCACCTCGCCCTTGCAGCAGTTGGGCTTTCTCGGCTCGAAGTTGAGCTTCCTTGTCTGGAAGTTGCTTTCTCTCTTGATCGTCAAAGCATTTTTGGACCTGCTCTTCCACTAGTAGGATGCGCTCTTCCAATGTAGATAACTCCTTTTCCACTATTCGAATGCGCACTTCCACTCCTCCCAAYTGCTCCTCCACACTTCCTAACTGCCCTCYTGARTTTCCACTGGCRCCAGCCATTCACCTGCACAACCCAATGCAGTAGGTAACCAACAATCAAATTCGCTTCTCGAAAGACCTTAGAATGAAGGATCCATAATCTGGTCCCTGAAACCAGGTGGAGCACGGACCTAAACCCGCGCCATAGGAATACACACTCTTTGCAATCCAGGGCCATTACTGACAACACTCCAAACATGTTCAAACTATTCGCAATACTAAAGCCAAAGTACACAAGTTAACTACTCCATAGCGCCAGAGRCATTAAACACMAAAATCAACATGCATCCACCACAATTCACTACGTCCGAAGCAAACCTCAGCGTAATAAAGGCCCCCACCACGTTCTTTACTTCTTACTTGGTGTAGCTTGCTACATGGGTCGTGAGTGGGAACTTAGCTTCCRTTTRGATAWGCGTCCTTGGATTGCGTGATTTTACTACAGAATCATCTAATCATGCTCTCTGCTCGAAACCCTAACTCTAAGGAAACCGTGAATCAGAAGCTGGATGATATTGCGGGGGACATGGAGGTTAGCCGGGGTGAGTGGGAGGTGAGGGGTGAGATCTGAGGAGGTGAGTGCATTCCGTGAAGATTGAGTGAGATGAGATCGGAGTGAGGAGTTGGAGAGGAGCAGGATCGGGGAGCGTGCTGCTCACGAACAGYGCAAAGAAGAAGCCGTCAATTGGAACGATGGTGGCGGCAAAAGGAAAAAGAAAAAGGGAAGAAGAAGTCGCAGCGAGCCTGGCTGGGAGCGAAAGAGTTCGGACAGGAGAGCGCAGGGGGACAGAGCCCGGCATAGTGAGGCAAGTTTTGGTACTTATAACCATTAAATCCCAAACATATGCCTACATTTCCACCTTTTATTAGTTTAGGGTTTAGGGTTTAGGGTTTATTATTTATTTCCATCTTCACCATTTGTGAGATTATAACATTCAAGCCGAATTGTATTTTTTTTAAATTTAAAAAAAAAACAAGGGGAAAAAATACTATATTTGATGTGTACAACCATGTTTCAAAGGCCTCTAAAAACACCTTTTATGAGTAAATATGGATTGAATGTCTTGATGTTCTTGTTCCTATTTGAAGTTGCTATACATGCAAAGAAGCTTGCACTCATGAGAAGTGTAGAGCATTTGGGAAAAAATTGTTTTGWAGACAGGAGTATTCCAAAATTCACACACGAACTCCATTTTCTAATGATTAAAAAAACTTGTGAAAAATCATTCTATTGGAAAAAGAAAAAGTAGATAAATGTGGTAGTGGTTCTCATACTCATTGAAATTATTTTTGGATAGACTAATRTAGTCTATGTTTTTTCATGTTGAATCAGAGTTTGGAAAGGTAATTGTTTTTAAGAATTGTTGTGCAATTTTGGGCATTTTAGGACAAATGAAGGCAAAATTTGTATGATATCTTAAAAATGTAATAACATCTAAACCATGAACTTATTTTCAATGTGTAGCAATTTACTGAGAAGCTACACTAAGGACTTATAAAAAATTCCCCAAATCTAAGAAATTATGAGGCATGTAATAATCTCCTAAAATCACCCTAAATCCAATTTGAATGTCGATGAACTTTAGAGGTTAATCCATAAAACCAAAGGTGGTCTATCSAAATTTGGATTTTTCATTTATATGGTATCCAGTTCTATGACTATCACATAARGATTTAGCCATGCTTGATATGTAATATTTCTAATTTCTAATTTGCAAATGTTTTTGAGTAATAGAACTTAAGGTTTGAAGAAGAATGGTGGTGGCATCATAATTTTTGGATAAAATATGATTAGTTATGAATTACTAAAGGGAGTTCCCATYGACTCTCATGAATGCCACTAAATAGTGGCCATAACCACCACAAAACAATTCTAGAATTTTTAGCTTCTATACTAAGGGGTCAAAGCTTTTACACTAATAGGTCATTATTCAAAMCAAGAGTTGATGACAATAGGACCTAAATTGGTGTTATTGGAGGTACTTTCTAAATAATGATATTAGAAAACTAGCAGTTATAGGCTATTCTACTATAGAATAAACACCACTCGTGCATCATCAATGCTACCACTCTTTGCGTACATGTGAACAAGTGCACTGCCCACACGCACATCCAACTCAGGCCCTGAATCCATAGCATGCCTGTGAATCTTCTTCACCCACTCCAATGACCCCTCACTTGCACATGAGTTCAAGATGCTCAAAAAAGTGATTGCATTTGGCTTACAACCCTCTGTCTGCATCTGAAGAAACAAATCATATGCTTCATGCCCACGCCCATGTTCTGCAAATGCGCCTATCATCACATTCCATGATACAACATCGCGCACCTTCATTCTGTCAAACACCACTCGTGCATCATCAATGCTACCACTCTTTGCGTACATGTGAACAAGTGCATTGCCCACACGCAAATCAACGTCAAGCCCTGCATCTAAGGCATGCCTGTGAACCCTCTTCACCCACTCCAATGCCCCCTCACTTGCACATGCGTTCAAGATGCTCACATAAGTGATTGCATTTGGTTTGAATCCTTCCTGTTCCATTTGTAACATAAGTCCATATGCTTCCTTGCCATTTCCACTTTGTGCGTAAGCTCCAATCATCACAGTCCAGGAGATGATATCATGATTCATCAGGTTATCAAAAATACGCCTTGCCTCGTTGATGGACCCACACTTTGCATACATCCTAAGAAGGGCAGTCCCCACCCGCACATCTGATTCAAGCCCACCATGTCTAATCCATGCATGAACTTCTTTACCCCATTTCAACGCGGACAACCTGGCACAAGCCTTCAAGATGATCATGTAAGTACCCGCATTTGGCTGCACACCTTCGTGGCACATTTCCCTAAAAAGTCTCATTGCATCCTCGGCATGCTTGTGCTCCACATAACCTGCGATCATGGCATTCCAACTGGCACCACTCTTTTTCACAAGTGCATCAAACACACAGCGTGCCTCCTGCAATCTCCCACATTCGATGTACACATGCAGGAGGTTGTTCATCACATGTGTGTTYTGTTCCATTCTGCTTTTGATGATGCAATCATGAACCTGCTTGGCTGCCATAAGGTCTTTTTGCTTCAAGCACCGCTTCAAAACTTCAACATACATAAAAGAATCTGTAATAAGGCCTTGTTGCAGACGGTTCATCAGAACCACAATCGTTTCACTCGAGGTATTCGCAGTTTGCACATGCATATTACTACCACCTTGCGCAATTTGACCCAACACTCTCGCAMTTTCACATGCAGTGGCTAATTTTCCATCGTTGCCCTTGGGTTGCCTAGTTCATCAACAGATTCAGCATTAGAGCAACCTCAAGCAGAAACCACCAATACACAAAATGAACAATGCAAAGCACTTGATATACTGTACAGAAAAGTTGCACATGCATCCTCAGCATACATCACAATCTTCACATTTCTACCACAAAGAGCAATCCCACCAGACGTGCAATTAAAAAAACAAAGAAACACGAGCAAGAGTGGCACAATCCAAATCCTCAACATAACTCAATCTGTAATGATAAGGAAAGCAGTGCAACCTAAATCTGGGATTTAACATGCTCGTGCTAATACCTTTTCCCTTGTGCAGCGCCTTCAGTACATTTAGTGGTACATTTGGTGGTACATGTAGCATAAGATTGCAATCCCATCTGAGCCACGGGTTGGAACTTTACCCATTCTGGAGTAAAACAACCATCTATCCAAGGCGCTTTCCCTGTCACCTTATGTTTCAAGTCAGGTGACCTCAGATTCCTCTACACAAACCACCCAAGAATCAGATATAGGAAAACCTGACTAATACTTACTAATCTTTCCTCAACAGTTGTCAATCAAGGAGTACATCTCTCTGACTACAACGATCGACCCCAAGCATGCCAGAAACAGAGTCATGGTGATACCTTATGAATCCTGTTGTCCCACCACTGAGAAGGACCCGCAAAGTACTCCCAGAGTTCATCAATCGTCTGCGAATTCTCTGCAACAAACTTCATCCATGTCGGTCCATCTTTTCAGAAGCGACGCATAATAGTTTTTAAATAATATCTCATGATTTGCTGAATTGTAGGGTTTAGGGTTTAAGGTTTAGGGTTCAGACTAACTCTTTAGAGCTCAGACCGTTCCCAAAAACATCTCCTCAAAGAGTGAAACAGAGCCGACTTCCAAAAAACGCTCAAACTTGGGTGCAAACGACACAATTCACCTTCAGATTGACAAGCAGAAGGATCGTCAGAGGTGGATGAGAAGCTCCAAGGACAAGATGCCCACAAGTCAAACCTACGCCCCAGCAGCAGTGAAGGCAAGCCACCCCTCGCTCTTCCAGCTCCTTGGTGCAACATTTTAACCTTCAGGTACCTATCAATACATTATCAAGCTAGGAACTGAGAGACTCATCAAGCATTCGAGACAGAGTAAGACATAAGTAGAATATACAGCATTTGTCACTATCTGGGCAACTAGTAACCTAAATCTTCAACRGAATTTCAAGCTCTCGAGAAATTTTGAAGACCCACTACAGCTTTGATTCGTGGTTACAAATAAAAATGTGGCAGTTTGACACATATTCTTCCGTGAATTTAATAATWCAGCAACACATTACAATTTTGCGCAAACATATAAATTCATGCCCACTGTAAGGCCCCCAGCACGATGGCTTTTGTGTAAAAATCACACAATCGATTCCTGTTTATCAGTATTTTATTTTATTTTATTTTCTCTTTCATCAATTTGCTAGATGCTTATCCCTGCACAACCAGAGAATGTTATTTTCGGACAGCAAAACCCAGTGATGTGCATTCCGGAGATATTTTTCCAAAAAAGAAAAAAAAGAAAAAGCAAAGATTGATCTCGAACCTGCGGGTAGCTTGACCGCTCCGCAGCAAGCGCCAGATGCACGCTGAAGCTAGAGCGCTGCACGGCCCGAAGCTCCTCCTCGCAGCATTTGCAAGCCTCCTCCGCGATCAGCACCACTACCACCGGCTCCCCTGCTCTGATAAAATATCAGATTCCCTCGGAACACAACGCGATAATTGCAATCGCGTCGCTGCAACCCACGAGAACGAGTACGAGTACATGTACTAGTACACGTACTCAATAACCCTGCCGCTGGCCCCTCAGCACCAAGTCCCTGCAGAAACAGGGGTAAAGCCTCGAGGTAATTACTCCGCGTTACCCCCGTTTCTGCCGTGGGAGKAGCTGCGGGAGGAGCAGGCGGCTGCTGAACCAGTMTTACCAATTTACGGGCGGCTACGGAATTTGTCCTCTAGTGGTTTAGGGCAGAGACTTCACAGTTCACTTTACGGGGCTGGTTTGAGACCCTTTAGATGGTTATGGTGAAGTATTGTCACATGTCACAGGCCATTTTAATTGCTGCTTGCAGGTCTCAGTACATCATAGTGATGGATATCACATTGATTTGAATGTGATTTTTGTTTGGACAATTTAAGGATTTGCTTGTGATAGGGTTTTCATAACTATATAGAAGTAGCAAAAAAATTTGATAAGTATTACCAATTTTTTTTAAAGCCATATACCCATTCTACACCCATGCTTGTACTGTAGAAAGTCCCATATAATTTGATTATTGATGTTTAAGTTATCTAAAATTAACTAAATGGACCTAGGTTGAGTAATTTGGGATCTATGATTTMAAAAATAAACTCAATGTTTYGAAATCCGGGTTGTAGGCCCTTGAAATTAACCACAAAAGGACAAATTGTCCCAAAATGGGTTTATTGGGAATTTAGGGAAGTTTCTATGATGTCAATTTTAAGTATATTTTATTGAATTTTTTTTTGAAGGTGTGGGAATGTTGGAGCTTCATGGGGATCTAAACTTTCTATCATTTGGACATTGGACAAAAAAGATAAGATACTTCATTTTGAAAATGGATCAAAGTTTCACACCTTATCAGGCAAGGTGCTAAATAAGCTTCTTCTTTGTCATATAAAAGATTGAGATTTTTTTTTTTGTACTTTTATTCTTTTAAACTTTGAAAAGAAGTATGAAACTTTGTTTTCACTGTTTTGAATTTTGAATTTTCAAGATCCTCAATTTACCAAAAATCAAAATGCAAATTAGCAAGTTTTGAACTACTTCCACTTGCAAAACTATTTTGAGAATGCCACACAGTATTTGTTGATTAAATAGACTAATTAAATAGTGGGTTAATTTGTAGGTTTTGTTCCTACTTCAATTGTTGTAAAAAAAACTTAAATTCTTATTCGAAAGGATAAGAATTTAATTTTGTATGAAAGAAAGAATAGAAAAAAAAATGAATAAAAATAAAAATAAAAATAAAAAATTAAAAAATAATAATAATACAAATTAAATAAATAAATAAAAATAAATATTGCTGATACCCGGACATATCCTGGATGTAAGCCAGATATCATCCGGGTACCGTATAGCAGTATCGGACAGCAGTACTGGACAGTAGCGGGGAATAAGCAAGTAGGAGGACGAAAAACCATGAGGCAGGATACCCAGGCACGGATAACCAGGCGCTGGATAACAAGGCGCAAGGTATTGTGGTGAAGTAACCAGGCGGGAGTAAGCGAACGGGAGGAGACCAGGCAGCAGTGGGAGCGGGAGAGACTAGGCAGCAGCGGGAGCGGAGGAGACCAGGCAGTAGCGGAAGGAGGGAAGGAGAGAAGAAGCAAGAGGAGAAGGGTTTCAGGAGCAAGAAGAGAAGAAGGAGCAAGAAGAGAAGAAGGAGCAAGAGCAAGAAGAGCAAGAGGAGGAGGATCACAAGTTAGGGTTTGGAGTGAAGAATTGCAAGAAGGTTGCAACAAGGAAGTGGTGATTTCAAGGTGAGGAAGAGGTGATTCTTCCCAAAATTGTGGCTTTTCTTTGTTTGTAGAATTTTCTTGTTTGTAAATGCTCTTTTCTCACTTGTTTCTCTCATTTTCCTTAYCGGGAGATGCCCGATTGTTTCTTCTTCCCGGTCTAGAGAAAGTCTCTCGGTAGACTCTACTTAGACCTTATGTGTTTAGTCTTTGTCCACTTATCATCTCTTCCTTTCCATTGTTTAAGCTTTGCAACAAGTTATCTTTTTAATTCTCATATTTTCCCCTTTTTCTCCCTAAGTCTTGGCAAATTTTTCTAACATTTTTCCGGTCTTCCCGGTCTCCAGGGAAAACCCTATGTCAAAAATCCTTGCTTTTTTAACCTAAAMGTCATCTTTCGTGCTTACAAGGGTAATTGTTATTTTGTTTTGTCTAATTGTGTTCTAGATATGTGAGATACCTACATCCACATTAATCTAGAAAAGTATTCCGTAGAAAGTTTACCGATTGACCGGTAAACTTGTATGTTCTCTGGGCCGGACCAGAAATTGTGGTGAGTCTAGTGAGTTAATTGGTGAGAAATATAGGCACATCCCGGAGTTAGCCTATCCCGGACAATAAAGCTCCACCGGTAGTACTGGTGCTGTCCAAAATTGATCCAAACAAGTGGGAAGGCGAGAAGTATGGCGTGATCTGTATTCTTTTGGAGAAGAGAAGGAATGGAGACCCGGAGTCAACCGGAAGCTGTTGGATAAGCACCTGTCAAGCTCTCATGATGTGTCAGAATGCTACCATAGTGATCAGTTCACAAACCACTGGTTGAGAAGGGTAGTTGAGTTTTTAAACCCAATCTTCCATCCCAACCGGTGGGAGAGAATCACAGCAAGGTTAGTCACTACCTACGTTGAGGCTTTCTTTGACATTGYAGATCCGGATTGGGGATTGTTATTGGAAGAAGCAATTGGACCGCAGCTCCGGGMAATCCAACATGGTGGGTGTTCCAAGACTTTTCTTACTCCATATCTCATGCATTTGTATGAGTATTGCGGTTGTTTGGACYTGGAAGAAAGAAAGATGTGGAAGCATGGAATGGCTCCCCAAGACCAGTACCCCCGTGCTTTTTCTCAACTTAYAGGAGGAAGTTTGGCACCACCGGTGAACCAACAAGAGGCATCTTCATCCCGGTCTCTCCGGAACAATTGCCAGCCACCGCGGTCTTACCGGGAGAAACTGCCACTACTCCAGCTGTCCAAGGATCTTACCTTGGTAGAGAAAGTAGCCAAGTTCTCCCGGGATGTTACCTAGGATATTCAGCAGATGGAGATGGAGCTTCTAGAGGCAAGGAGTCTTCAGACAGCTCTCTGGAAGGTGTTTGGAGTGCAAGACACCGGAGACATATTAACCGCAGCCCGGGAAGCTTGGGAAGAATTGACTAAGGCGAAGAAGGATCTCCGGACATCACAGAAGGAGCACCTTGATACAAAGGCCAAGGCACAGGAGACAATGGTGGCACTAACCAAGTTGCTAGTAGGACAGACAAATGCCACAACTGTTGCGCAAGATCGGAGTCCAACCCGGAAGAAGAGAAGGTTTATTCCTACCACTTCTCTTTCTTCAGATGAGGATGTTTTACTCACTTGTCYATTAAGTGGAGCAGAGTCCCCATCTTCCAAGAATTGGGGAGTGAGAGTTTATAAGCGACACCGGGGTCTTCCGGTTAATTCTTSCGGGAATGGATATGTTAATCCATCTCCTTCCCGAATGGATTCTTTGGTTGAATCTCAAGTAGCTATTTTGAATACTTTTAATCTCCCGGTGGAGACTTCCAATGAACCGGTTGATACTTCTAATCTTCCGGTGGAGACTTCCAACATACCAGTGGATACTCCTAATCCACCGGTAAACCTCCCGGTTGAGTTTCTTAACTCACTGGTGGATTCTCCAAAACCCATATCCGTGGCTACTGCTAATCATCCGGTCAATCTTTTAATAGATTTATTGGAAAATACTTCCACTTCTCCGGATAAGTCTTCCAGATAAGTCTATGTTATATGTTATATGTTTTTGTGAGTTTATCTTATATGTGATAGGATGTTGTTATGTGTTGGAGATTAAAACACTATGGTGAGAGTAGTGATGTCRATGGRGCCCATTGTGCACCTGGTCACTACCACTTGAGTGAATTCTCCGGCTACCTAGTATTGTGGATGTTGAGTTTACCGGTCTTAGACTGGGAGTCTTCCGGATTAGTGGTTTGACCGGTAATCCGCCGGTGACTAGGCAATCTTGAATTTAGGATCTAGATGCCATTTTAACTTTTGTGGATCTAAATGCTATTTTCCACCTTTTGTGGATCTTGACTTTAGAGGGTAGCTAGTGACCTTTGTGTAGTTAAGGAGCCTTGGGTTCTTGTATTATTGACTCTTCTATTTGTTTCTTTGCTTGTGTCTRGCCTTCATTGCTTGTGTCTAGAGTTATTGTTGAGCTTGTGCAAGTAGAGAGGGAGAGAATTGAGTCCTCTTAGTGTGTCTTTGCTATGATGTGCAAGATTGTGGCTTGTTGTGATCTATGTGTTTGATTGTAAGCCTAAGGCAATTGGAGGGAGTAGGATATCTAGGCTAAATGGTGGAGTAAGATCTGGAAACTACTCCAAACCCTAGGCTAGTTGGACCGGGTAGAGTTGCTTACCGGATCCGGGATTCGAGAAGCCCACTGCTATTTATGATAGCATCCTTTAAGTGGGAAGTGTTTGGATTGGTGGGGAGGAGGGGTGATATCCCCCCTCTTGGTACACCGGGAGAGATATTTTCTCTTAATATCTCTTCCCGGCTAGGCCTGAGTCTAGAGTATTTCGGAGTTTCTACCCTTGCAGTGGATGAGATCCAGGGTTGTCAGGACGCTCGACGTCCTCGTCGTCCGGTYGTCCGGACCAAAGATGTCCACGGGCACCTGAGGACGTCCGCTGACATTAGTGACTTTCATTAGTTTACCCATCGATAAAAAGTTGTCCGTAGGGTCGACCGCCCGCCCAAAACTCTTTGGTCGATCGCACGCTTCGGTCGGTCGCAAAGCAGACCGCGAGGCGGACGGTCGTCCGTCCGTCTGCCCGACCGCTTTCCCGACCGATCGCCGGACATTGTTCGCTGGTCGATAGACATCCCCATCGTGCAACGGTCATAATCACCGTGAGTATAAAGAAGACAACATATGGAGCCTCACTTCACTTCTGAACTTCTGTTTCCCAAGAGCTTTGAGTTGCACTTTGTATCCATTGCTTGGTAATCATTTGGTTCGGAAGTTTTTAGTATTGGAGTTTTTTTAGGAACTTTCGATATTTTTTCTACATACAACTTTTTACATTCGTTCATTTCTAGATATTGTACTCATTTACAACCTAAGCCGTCTACAAATGCCACGAAGAAACTTAAAGCTTCCATGCATCCATTTGCTAGCGCGCAACCTAGTAATCCCCTTGATGTTATTGAAACTTGCAAAAGATTCAAAACCATTCAAACAACGTCGATCAAACAGAGAATCAAACAAGAAGCCATCCCCGATTATGAAGATGATCCTTCAGGAACTAGTGGAGCAGAAAYCAAAGGAGACAGCAATTACGAACTTCCTACCGATGTGAATGAGTAGGAAAATTTGACACATTTACCTAGTATGCGTTCACCGCACTTATTTTTATTGCAAATAGTGTAGTTCAGGTTCATGGAACTTTATAGTTGTACCACTTATGCATTTAAAGCTTCCATTGTCTCAATTGATTTTCAGATTTATACTGAATATCAATAAGAACATCTCATATATATATAAGTTTAAGATTCATTTCATTTATTATTCTTTTGTCTTTTGTTTGATTTCGGATTTARTCATCTTCTACAATATGACTTAAACATGACATATTTGTTGTGTAGCAAACAAACTTYGAGTTCACAAACTTCTATTTATTTCATTACTTGGCATTCACTTGATGCACTACAACATATCTAACATCCACAAATAATTAAAGAATTAACAAGTGGACATTATATCTTACAAATTGTAAACCTTCATTTCAAAAATTATGCTCCACCACGGCATGCTTCCAACTTTTTGCCACGCTATTCCTTCTACAACTACCATGCTATGCTTTACGTTCATCTACTCCACTCTATTGCCTTGAAGAAGAAGGCTCATTTATATGATCTGTTCGTATTGTACTACAAGTCCGTGGTCTTTGGCTTGACCTGGCAATCCTTCCTCCATCTTCATACTCTCGATCTATGACCGCAATTTCCCTATGCATCTCCAACCTCCAACTATCGTCGTTATCATTGCCATCATCCCTCTTCTGCTTCCCGCCAGGTTCCACYTTCTTCGCTGCAAAGATTTCCATGGCCTTTTCAATACATTCCACCATCTTCTTCACAAAAGTGTCATTCTCTGGGAATGACACTAATAATTYCMCTTGGGRCTTCARTAGCACATTCCTCCAATAGACAATGATGTCCCCGATCCTCCAATCAAATGCTTGCACCGCATCCCAATAAGAACATTCTACGTCTTTAAAAGAAGCTT
The DNA here is from genome assembly GCA_006891605.1 of Pleurozium schreberi. Lineage (NCBI taxonomy): Eukaryota > Viridiplantae > Streptophyta > Bryopsida > Hypnales > Hylocomiaceae > Pleurozium > Pleurozium schreberi. The sequence continues at coordinate 3,853 of VACF01001362.1, read as the reverse complement.
CTTYCRTTGAACACCGAAGTTTTACARCTTTTTCCAACTTTGCAAGGAACAAGGCTCTTCCAACCAAAGTACGGTTGTACTTCTTGTACTCATCTCCCAACTCCATGTCATCTTCTACCTCATGCCACRAACCATCTTCTCTCTTCTCAGCTCTCTTTGAAGGAAATCGGAAAAAATGCTTGTGCTCTGTGCTCCAATGCCCTCCAAAGTTGTGACAAAACAACTCTTGATGCTTGCCATCTTCAATATCCYGCGCCCTTATCTCCACCTCATAGTCTTGTGTCATCCAAAACAATGGATCACATTCCATCTCATACTCCTCKTATAGTTGGTGACAAGAAAACTCACTATTCCAAATAAGTGGTTTACCCYACTTACGATAATTCAAGAATTTCTTCGAAAGTTGATCCAAGGGGAGATTCCATCGGTTGAACTCGTGCCTTGGTGGCATAACATCTCGTATCCCCATTACTTCGTAAAATCTTCTGCGAATTGAAGAGCGGCACATTGGATACACCGATTGCCTCATAAAACTTTCGGAAATGCAAGTAGTATGAAAGTTATAGCCACATTGGCCCAACGTATATATTCCCTCCGGACCAAAATGTTCTTGGCACAAGCTGCATTTGTCGTTAAGGAATGCCGGGACAGGGTTGCAAGTATGAATTACTCTTTGCTCCGATTCYGCAAAATGTGCTGAGAAGATATTGTAAGGCACCCATCCTTCCTCCACTTCTAAAGCCCAKTCGATACCATTACCCTTTCCCTTCCAATGATAATTTGTGCGATCCATCATCTYCGCTACATCACCCCAAGTAGTAACCTTTGTGGGCTCATGTCCATGTTGGCCTATGACATTCTYAAATCTCTCCAATGAGGTTTTCACAAGTTCACATGATACTTGTGATTCAACTGCATACTTTTTGAGATCATGTTGTGTTTTAGAAACCATGGTCTCTCTGTCCTGAAGGCGATGAACCCATCCCAACCAACGCATTGTGTTTTCGTTGCACGGTGTGTCATCCACCAATCTCAATGTCCTCCGCAATGTCTCTAATTCTGCTCGAGCCTCGTCTCTGTTTTTATTTACGAGCTCCAACTTCTATAACATCAATTCCATCTCCTGCCCACATTCCACTATTGCCTTCTCCTTTCTTCGCGCTTCTATCCGGACTTGGCTACACCCAACTTCTATTGTCTTTTCAACAAAAGATGGCTCGGTTGGTCTTTTAGCTTTGATTGGTGTGGCATTCACTTGATCATTCCCTTCAAACTTGGAAAGAAAAAGATCGACCAAGGTTTAGGCATTGCTCTCAATGACTACTACATCCGCCTCACGTACGACTGAATTTGTTGATTCTATCCTTGTACCTTTGATTCCYCCAAGTTTATTTGATGTCCTGCCGGCCTCCATCTTCTTATAAGCTTCCAATTCTTTAACTACCTATTTAGTGAAGGCATCACTTTTCTCAGCAACAAGTTTTAACGCTATCATGTTCGTTAATAGCGAGACTCTTTCTTCTAACATTGGCCCAATACATGAAGTCAACGTCTCGAAATTGAGAGCAGCTTCTAGCACACTCRGAGTCAGAGTTGCAAACGCGTGAGCCATCTCTAGAAGTGAAGGAGCTATTGTTGCTAGAATTTCAGCCYCRTTCTTCAAATTACGKSCAACTCTGAGTACTCCCATTATCTCTTGCATCGCCTCCAAATCTTTTGGAGTCAGCTCCACTTTGTTTGCTTTCGCAACACCACCATCATTTGTATACACGCACAATTCAGCCCACTTAATACTAAAGTTGAGCAACTCTTTCAACTTATAGTTGTTAGGCATTGTTCRAAGCATTTAACACCATATTCATTAAATTGGGAGTTTTCCAAGACAGTAGGAGGTATACACCYGCTATGGTTTGCATCGAAATTAATGAATATGCAGGAAGCGGAGAAAAATAGTGCATAAACAATAAATAAAAAATAAAAAATATCGCGCAAAGCATATTGAATATTCATAAATGTACAAAAAAAAGTAATTTATTATAGGAACCATGAACATAGAGGGGGCACAAGCCTCATTGCAAAGCATATTGAATATTCATAAATGTACAAAAAAAAGTAATTTATTATAGGAACCATGAACATAGAGGGGGCACAAGCCTCATTGAACCCCACACAATATCAAGAGATTCAACTCAAATAGAGCTGATTTGCAAATAAATGGTACTTATTTGCGAAGAAAGTATTCCTCGCACCAACAATGAAAACCTATAGAAAATTCTGCAACGGACAGAATCTAAGCCGCATTAGGAGCATCACCTAACACACCTAAACATGCTCTAAGCATTGCAAAATGCGCAAGTCCTTCGGTTGGCCCTCCCAACTTTTCCTAGGGTCAAGGGACTTTGCATATTTGACGATATCCTTTGTGAAGGGGTCCCGCATCGCTCCATGCGGTTCACCATGAGCGTCCAATTCGATGGGTTTCTTCATGGTGTTGCTTGACGCGGATTTGCTCTTCCTCTTCGGCAACACAGCTGCAATTGCACCTTCTGTGTTGCCCCCCGAGTTCTCCCCGCAAGAACCTGCCTCATACCCTCTACTGCAAGATGCGCTTCGCTCAATGTCAATGAGTGCATCAATGAAATGTGTGAACAGCATCCATGTTTTTAGAGTATGATAGAAAACAAAACGACCACTATCATAATCAGAATGGGCTAACACAGATTATAACACCAGCCGCACATGCGATGTGGGGATAGGGCACCACCCTCAACCCGAGAACTTCCTGGACGTCGACTTACATTGAACCGACGTCAGCAATGACATTAAGTAAGACATGGAAACATCGAAGATGACGTCACTAGAGAGGGAAGTAATTTTACGGAAGTAGCCGATTACAAGGTTCAACATGCTCGAATGATGCACAAACGACAGTGCATGGTGTGGACAATAACACAGCCGGGAGACATATTCAAAACCCCTCATACTCATGGTTGCCCCTACGCCCACGAAGACGTCATTGAGGACGTGAAGACGTCATTTCCGACGTCATTGGCAACACACACACAGTGGACAATGTCACTGACGATGTCAATTTAAACAGAACCTAAACACAACAGACCCCACAAAATAACCAGAAATTCACCTCCATGACTGCTCCCTCAAAGCCCCGCTCATGTTGTCTTCCTCATGTTCTTCGTAGTCTTCCTCGGCCTCCTCTTCTTGCGACTCCTCTTCCTCCTCGTCCTCTGCGCTGACTTCAACGACCACCTTCTTCCATTTGGCCGGCTGCCGTGCTGATCCCTTGCCTCGGCTATCTGGTGCGAGTCTCCCCACGTCTTCACGGCGCTTCGAACGACGCTCAGTGCCTAAACGCATGCGGGGTTCTGCTGGAGAATCATCCTCTAAAATGAGGGCACTCGGATTCCTCCGTTTCCCGGAGTTCGACCTTGGCTTTGGCATGGAATTGGGATCCCCTCTCCACTGTATACAGAAATGCGCGTCCTGCACACACAAGGCAGGCCAAACCCTTAGAACCGAGCTCCGGACTCTCCCAACAGAACGTACAGCGCAAAAAATGGGGCGCAAACGGACAGCAGCAGCCAGCAACAACCCCAGCGCAACCCGAATCAAGTCCGACAGCCGCAACCCCAACGCTCACCGTCGATGAAGCGCGAAAGGAGGGACCAGCAGCCAACCGATCTCAAATTGAGAGGGTGGTGCGCGCACAAAACATGTTCAAATGCATGCGGTTTAGCCAAGGCACGAGGCCCCACGACGTCGCTGCAGCAGCCAGCCGATCTCGAATTGAGAGGGTGGTGCGCGCAAGAGAAATTCAAAATTCGAACATAAACTA
>VACF01001361.1:0-17196 GCA_006891605.1 Pleurozium schreberi | reverse complement strand
CACATTCAGCATCATCCCACTCAACCTCCCCCAAAACATCCACAATGCACACAAATACTGCCAAAAGTCATGTGGACTGACGCCACAACCACAACCCATTTCAGTGGGTTCAAAAGAACCCCAATTTAATTTTATTGATTTTTTTGGGTTTTTACAATGTGCCCAGACGAGACAGCCTAAGCCCTCTCCCCCCTGATCCTTCGGGCCAACTGGATATCCTTCGGCATAATGGTCACCCTCTTTGCGTGGATAGCGCACAAGTTCGTGTCCTCGAACAGCCCCACCAAGTAAGCCTCCGCAGCCTCCTGCAGCGCAAGTACTGCGTGGCTCTGGAAACGAAGGTCGGTCTGAAATCACAAATGCCTTTGTCAGCACGGCGTTTCCCCAAATTCATCCTCATCCCCCGTAAACCAATCCCTCTCTGTACCCTAGCCGTCTCCAACCTCCCCTCCGCCACTACAACTTTTGTAATATTGTGCATTCAACAGGAAGGGGTAGCGTACCTTAAAGTCCTGGGCGATCTCACGAACCAATCTCTGGAATGGAAGCTTACGGATCAACAGCTCAGTACTCTTCTGGTACTTGCGGATCTCACTGCAAATCCACACAAACATCAGTCACGCACACTCAGAAACCAGTTCATGTGTTCCATCACCTCCCGCTCTAACCACAACATTCGAAAACACTCACCGAAGAGCGACGGTTCCGGGGCGATAACGATGGGGCTTCTTCACTCCTCCGGTCGTGGGAGCAGATTTCCGGGCAGCCTGCACACAAAAAAGCACAGATAGTAAGCACCTAAAACCAAAATCGACCGCACCACCAACCCCTTCCCGAACTCGCATTTGCATATCGTTTTCTCACCTTTGTGGCGAGCTGCTTCCTCGGAGCCTTTCCTCCAGTCGACTTTCGCGCTGTTTGCTTAGTACGGGCCATTGTGAAACTGCACCCACCAAACTACATTCACATCAGCCACCCAAGTTCACMACCACCACGTCCAAAGCAATAGGATACTTGGAAGGCATACCAAACCCTCACCATCCTCGCTCAGACGCCCAAACCGCCCAGGACTCTAATCACCTCCAGAAAACAAGAAACGACATCCATGTCACCGTATACACACCTATGGAAGCTCGGTACGTCGCCATAACCTCAACTCACGCAATACAACTCAGAAATTCACGCAACGCAATGCAATGCACTTCCTCTCAGGGCAAGAACAGCAAGCAAACATCCAGACCCAGAATACACCACTTCTCTCTCATACCACCCCGGACATCACAACCAACGCAAAGAACACCTCAACTAGGGTTTGACGAAGTTCCGTTTCTTGCAAACGCAACACAAAATCCCGCTGCAAAATGCGCAACTCACGTACGCAGAACTCACGGCCAATTACTCTCACTCACAAACACTCCACCAAACACGTCCGTACGGACGAAACGGCAGGGCAGCCGCGAACCAGAGGCCCCAGCGTACGGTCAGGGTTTCACTTCCAGCCCCGAAGCCCTCGATCATCACCGGAAGACAGACGCAATTAAAAAAAACGGAACAGCAACAACCGCAGGCAAAGGGGTTAAAGAGTTATGACTTTCAACCAATCTAATTTGAAAGAGTATTTTACCTTAATCAAGTAAAGCATTGATTGAAACATGAAATGGGAAGCATATTTGATGTAGTAGTCACTTACAATAGCCACATGTTTGAATACTCATAAATTAGTACAATGGATGTTGGCAAATTTTTGGATTTGGAATTCCAATGGGTTAGTGTTTTTAATTTGTTAGGACCAAAATGACCACACACAAATCTTATATATAAAAAAATGCATGTTTTCATCCATTAATGTTTTGAAGGCCCTTTTGTAGTTTTTTTTTAAATTATAAATGATCATTTAGAACTTGAAGGACAAAAATTCTTGTATAAATCACGTATAGTATAGTCAATCTACAAATAATTTTAGAAGGAATTTTAAATTTGTGGCTTTAAATTCTATTGAAATTTTGGACTATCCCTTAGTCCTTAAGGAGTTAAATCTATGGCAATCTATTAAAGGTTGAAGTTTTTAATATCTATTTATTGTTTATCAAAACATATAATACTATATATAGATCCTAACTGTAGAAATGCCCTCAGGGATACTATTGGTAAGGATTCCAAGGTGTTTTTTGATAGCATCTTATTTATATTGAAAGGCAAACAAATCTAGTGTTTTGTTAAAATGTTGAGGGATTTCTTCATGTTCATAGACATGCAAAGATCAATTGGCTTGTTCTCTTGCTATTGCAAGCATAGTCTTTAATTCGTCATGAGCTTCTTGCAAGTGTCGAATCCTATCCTCCATCGTTGGAACAATGGATGTGGTCAAGGTTGTAAATAATAATGCTAGATGGTAACCATACATGGCATAGAACGGCAAAATTTTTTCTACACAATGCAAATCAAGATATAAAACTATATACTTTAATCTTTATAAGGATCAATGCTAGTAACTAAATAAATTTTTCTTCATTTTTCTTTTGAATTTCAAAGTCGTATCCATGCAAAGTTTAGGGCTCAAGTGTATGAACACTTCTAGATTTGAGTTACATACCTTTTATAAGATTGGAAGGTCCATTCTAATAGCTAAAAATCAAGTTTATGATCATCCAAAAAACACATATTAATTCTATGATGTTTGATGCAAGCATGCAAAAATATATAGTCATATAATACCATAGATAATGGCATATTAAGATATCATTAGTGTAAACTCAAATGATTTTAGACCTTCTACAACTTATAAAGAAACAATTTTTATATTTAGGATAGTATAAAACATCTTACAATTGTCTAGTTTGAGCATGTAGTTCCAAAAGATTTTATTCAAAATTACATGGTTGTTGTAACCACTTTTGCCTACTTGGGAATCTAAAAGGCCTTGAATCGTAAGATTGCTTTGTATGGTGTTGGTGTAAACCACCACAAGTGCGAGCATACGTGTCAAGAAACTTGTAATGAAGATCTTTCCTTCTATTACTAAGAATAGAATAAAAGCAACAAAAGCCCAAATCTCAATCTTACTATGCTATGCACTGAAAAGATGGCTCCCCATCTTGACATCCTTCGGCATTTACTTAAAAATACCCCCCCCCCCAATATCCTCCTGAATACGTATACAAAATTCGTGTACAAAATACATATATTGAATATGTATACTAAATATGTATACAAGTAAAATCCCATATTGATTGTCCATCTTGTTACCTTCTAAAGATTATAAGAGGTGGAAGGGAAACGCAAATTTTAAAAATTAATTTTTAATTTTAAAAATTTGGTAAGGGGTTGGGTTGAGTTAATAATTTTTTTTAAAATGTTGTCTTTTGAGTGCATGCCTCACTATGCCTATGCACCCAACAGACAGCACTCACACATAGTTACTACTACATCTAGTTGCATTTTTTGTCATCAATAGTGATGCAAAATGCACTCAATTTCAAGTATTGACAATTTTAGTATCAATTATAGATATATATTTCCAAAATTAAATTGAAAGGTGGCACTTTTGTGAGGTCAATATGAGCATACACACCAAAAATGCAATCATTTTTTCACAATATTGTGTGATACTTTTGGCTTATAATTTATACAATGTAGGAAACAAATAAAGCCAATTTACATTTAGTAGGACACAAAAATGAGAGATGAATAAATGCAAAATATTCCTTGATTTACTTTACTTTTGAAAATAAATGTACTATAAATCCAACAATTACATACAGAGTCATAAAATGCCCCCATTTATTTGAACTTTCTTTCAATCTATCCTTTAAATGAGTTTGTTTGTTTGTTACGTTGAGGTCTCCCAGACTGTGCGTCCCCCTGTGACGTGCTTGGTACCGTCAGAAAGCCCTCGGCGAGGAGGGGTGCATGGGCTTGGTTTTGTGACGTTCCGACCTACGAGGTGAAAGTTATTGATTTTTGAGTTATTTCTGGTTTTGAAAAATTAGAAAATTACTTTTACTTTCATTTTGCCTATGGCAATGGCACAAGGCACACTAGTTGTTACTTAAAACTACATTTGAATTTGATTCAACTTGTTCTTGAATTTATGAAAATGGCAACAACAAAGGCATGATCGCACAATAATTACATCATAGTCATAGTTATAACAAGTCATCTTCTTTTTGAACTGAAGTTTTAGTCACAATGTTGCATCAATGAGATGTATACCATGATTGAATGCACTCTAAATACTTTGAATTGTCTTATCCCRAAATTGAGGTTCTAATCATATCCTTACCACACCAACTTATGCAGGAGAGTTAAAAATTTGAAATTTGGAGAGAAAGTAGAATTAAAAGTCTAAAATCTGCTCCCTTTTTACTGGATAACATATTCTGCTTAAAGCATGAACTCTTGGTCTTCAAGTTTACAGTGGACTAAAAATGGGGTAGTATTGGGGTGGCACTTGGGAAACACAACAACAGCATATCATGSACTGGCTACATGCGAMTTACTGTCCTGAATGGCGTGCCACAAACTCTTCCACCAATGGATTCACAAGATGGGGAGCTTCATCCTGCACCATCACAACAAGGCTCAGAAGATAGCGTAACATGACTCCATATCATAATAAGAAAAACTCTCTTACATGCTTAATTTGTTTATATGTTATCCCAAATCAGAGTTAACAACGGCACAGTAGTCACAGACGAACATTTTGAATTGATGCTGCTGTCAAGCAGAATGACAAGGTCAAGAATTTGGCCAAACCTGTGGGCAATGACCAACGTTGGGAAGCACAATGAAATCCTCTACTGTGTCGAATTCGCCATAAGCTCTTCCCAAAGCAATCGGCTCCCAGGGATCCTTTTCTCCCCACACAATCACCACCGGGACCTACAAAAGGTACACACAGAACCTCAGACAGAAGTTTAATCCGTAAAATTTCCATTTCCAAGTGTGAGCAAGTATTACCTAATCAGGAAATCCAAAGGGCCTTATGAGTGGTGATATTCACTGTCAAAACTTCCAGTTTAAAACTGTGATGATGAAGAAGAGATAAAAAGTTCATTTGGAAATGCGGTGGTGAYTTTTACCTTGACTCGAGGCAGCATTTCTTCAGGCAGAGGACCACCTGAGTAGCAAATAAAGTCTAAGAAAACATCAACTGCCCCTGGTTGAAGTCCCGGTGTCAGTATTTTTTCGACCAATTCATCGGTGACAGCGCTGTCATCGTGGTAACACTGCACCCACATGCGTAGTAAGCATTGTTGAGTCATAGGGTCCAAAATGAATTTGAAGTACTGGAAGCTGTCAGAAGCTGTGAAGGATGAAAGCAACAGTAGGAGGTGTAGATTGTTAGAGTATAGTTTCTAAGCATCAAGAGTAACTAAACGAGCGAACCTCGCRGAGGATTTTTTTCACTGCTCCAGGTTTGGCGACGGACTTGAAAAAAAACTGACCCAGAGTTGTCGTTCTGCACACGATATTCACATCAGGTATCAACAGATAAAACGTCTTTGTAAACAAAATGCGATCCTATAGCTTTCTCCTATAAGTGAGACTCCTTTTTTTGTGTGTGTGTGTTTGAAATGCAATACAGTACTTGAACTTGAGAACAATTAAAAGAAGGGTATCCGTGCGAATGCTCCAGCGAGTGCCCACCTTTGAAAGGCAACCCCGCTGAGCTGTAGGAGAGCATAAAGGCGTGCACTCAGATTGCTCACCGTAAAACATTCTGGAGTGACTTGACGAATGGACGCACATACCACTGCTGCTTCTTGATGTGCAGCATGCGCAACGATATGTTGATCAACATCAATCCCCGGACTTTCTGTGGCTCCAGGAGGGCGGCTTCTAATCCTACTAGGCCTGAATTGTACAATCAATTGTGAGTAAGGTAGAACGCAAATAAACCTGTTAGGGACCTAATCCCGTCTCCTATACTGATCCTGATGCTAGCAGCAACTCATCCATTCGTACACTAGGTTGAACTTATTAGCAAGCTGTTGTAAGCGCGGCTTGGAACAGCTATGGCATGGCTCATTTCTGAAAGGAAATGGGGTTGTCTACTATTCCTCCAATAGTGGTCTACAACCTCCCACTTTGAAATTACATCACGAAATTCATGCATACTAATAGAAATTGATCTCAACAGGTTTGACTTTGCTGAATCGTGTACCAAAAGTGATCTCTCCACATCTCAATACTGATCTCCCAAGAATCACTCTCGTAAATATTGTGTACCGCGACGCAAATAGTATCCTATTAGACTACATATTTACAGTAGAAAACTATAGTAGTGGGTTCTCTATTCCAATAATCAATGATTCGTTTTCCCTCAAATTTTGACACGCATTATTCCCGACATGGGTTGACACCCTCTCGAATCCCACTGGAAATTATTTCTGCCAGTAGAAAAGATGAAATTGAGAATGAGAACCCTCCACGGTAATGGGGTTCAGTGATAGAATGAGAGATTTCAAAATGAAGGAGATTCATGAATCTAAACAGCAAGTTATCGCTGCGGCTGATGCCGTAAGTGCCAAAGAAGACAAAAAAAACCCAGCAAGTTACCTCCAACAGAGTTGCAAATAAGAAACGCCCTGTCGTTAACAACATCAGATAAGAAACCCAAGATTTGGCTGCCCCATGTCTCAAACGTGTAGAGCGTGTTAGGTGGCAAGTTTCGTGGGTTGGGCTTGTCGGAATACCCATAGCCCAGAAGGTCAATGGCATAAACTCGATGCGACTTGGCCAGAGTTGGAATGTTTTTCCGCCAGTGCTCACTGCCAAATTCATCAAGTCAGCAATCATGTACTACACATTTCTTTTAAATCACCTTACTAACCTTAGTGGGAACGCTCAAACAAGGATTCATGATTTTAAAATGATCAATCCGATTGATCAAATTGCAAAAATATAAATTAGAATGCAAGCCGTATTAAATCATCAAAAGCAGGAGCGAACATTGCACGTATAGAAAGTGCAAACAAAATGTTCCCGTATGACCAGCTCAAAATGCTTCAAAAGCATGATGTCTAATTTGACATGAAGCTGATAAGTGGTGACCGAAGGAATTCTGAAACGAGGATCAACGGATAAAGAAGATGGCAAGCGATTATGCACTCACCAATTAGCTCCGAATCCATGGATAAGGACCAGTGCCGGCCCGGAATCACCAGCGCATTGATATCGTATACTGTACTCTCGCCACTTCCAAGTTCTGCATCACATTCAACACTTATACTATCAATCTCAAGAACCCACACCTCGCCCGAAATTTTGTACCCCTGAAGACTAGAGTTCAAAATTGGGCCTTCCTAATGCAATTATAACGCCCCGCTAATTTTGTGTGCAAATACTATACGCACTTCAAGGCATTCATTGCTAAACCTCCGAACTTGAAAAATCCATGAAAAAAACCAATTCAAGCCCCGACCCCCAAATTCAAAATGCCGCGAGACCCAACTTAGTCTCGACCGGGATGTCGCTGCTAGCTCCCAATTCCAGAGCAGAGACCACCGAATCCCGCAGATCCACAGCCTGGCCACCAGTGGCGCTCAATTCCGCACAAACGCTCCACGACTGCGCTGTCCTCCGTGAATTCCAGAGCCGTGAATTGCTGAAGACTTTGCAATTCTCGTGAAGTCGCAATCCTCTTTGGGGGAGAGGAAGCTCAAGTAGACTCGATGACGAGGATGTGGATGAGGAAAAGGAGGACTGCCATCGGCAAGAGGAGACGGCCATGGCGGAAGCCATCAGAGTGGTCCTGCAACAACCCCGCCAACGATGATCCCCAAAGCTTCAAATTCAAGGTTTCAAATTCAAGGAGCTTCAGTTGTGGGAGGGTACTGGGAGTTTACTAGTGAGGTCTGTGACGTTACTACTTGTGGGTGGCCTGAAATCTCAGATGCTACACCGTGACGACGTGTTCTGTGCTCCGCTTGACAGGCAACTAGCGTCCTTTGGAAACTGGCTTGGCTGACAGCCCAGTGAGAAGTCACCACTTCACTAATAATGATATTTAGTGTTGGCAACACTAATTACCAAGCACAACACTAAGAGCAGCTCCAATGCTGCACGGAAACACACACAGGTACTGCATAATAACGTGGATACCAAGAAAACACGCCCCAATGCAACCCGACAGTGGTCACTCTTTATTCCGAGGCCAGTCACTTTCCATCCCCGACTTGGCATTTTGAGGCAATATGAAGAGCCTGGGAGGTGGCACACAATAGCAAAAGTCAACAATGTCATACCTTTTCAACCTTGTTTTCCTCACTAATTATTTCAAGCTCTCCTTCTTTGCATGAAAGGTCTATATTTAAAGTAGAATCTTTCTTTTCTTTCTTTTATTATGAGGTAAAGGTTCACTTACGGTATGGACTGCCTGGTTTGCTTTGGGGCAATTTTATTTTTAAAGTAGCCGGAATGGAATGAGGTCCGCCTATCTTCACTTCAAAATCTGGATGTTGTGCTTGTAACCGTGAATGGATTGGGCTTGCTCTGAGGACATTTGCAATGCAACCTTGGTATAATGGACGGTAATTGTATTACTAACTTCTGAACAGTAAATGAAGAGAACTTGTGAATTGTCTCATTGGAAGTGCATCCAAAATAACTTGAAAAAGGTATTAAAAAAATTAAAATTAGACATTGGACAAGTACTTCAAAAGCAAGGTAAAAATCTGAAATTATAGAGGTCTTAGCAAATCACAGTTATAAAAGCAAGATTTAGCCATTGACCCTTCACATTTGGCCACTTTTAGAGGGTCAATGGCTAAATCTTGCTTTTATACCCGTGATTTGCTAATACCTCTATAATTTCAGATTTTAACCTTGCTTTTGAAGTACTTGTCCAATGTCTAATTTTAATTTTTTTTTAATACCTTTTTCAAGTTATTTCGGATGCACTTCCAATGAGACAATTTTCAAGTTCTTCTTATTTACCGTTCAAAATTTAGTTATACAGTTACTGTCCATTATACCGAGGTTGTATTGTGAATGCCCTAAGGGCTTCTTCACACTATGGCCGTCCAAGTCGAGAAGCCGTGGGATTGAGTGTGAGTCAAAGAAAATAAGCAATAAATAGGCCCAAAAAACTAAGAATTGGAGCCTTTGGCCGACCATAGTGTGAAGCCTCCAAAGGCCAAAGTCCAAGCCCAAAGTCCAAACCTATTCCATTTTTTTGACTTCTATCCTTTCTCTCCACATTAATCCATCCAATTTCTGAAATTTTTCATGAATCGTCATTCATGTGACAATTTTTTCAAGCGATATTTTTTCAAATGATATTTTCATTCCCTTGAAACTAGAACGGAAGGTATTTGTATTAAAAGCATGTTAAAAAATCAAGCAATTTAAACACAATAAAATCAAGATTTTGCAATGGACAATCAAAATAAACTTCTAAATACTCGCATTCTATTGCAATGAAAAATAGAAAACACATCAAATTTTGAAAATATTTACTCGTGACGGAAGGTATTTGTATTAGAAGCACATTAAAAAATCAAGCAATTTAAACACAATAAAATCAAGATTTTGCAATGGACAATCAAAATAGACTTCTAAATACTTGCATTCTATTGCAATGAAAAATAGAAAACACATCAAATTTTGAAAATATTTACTCGTGACTTAACATACATTGCATGACTTTCAAGTCTTCAACTATTTTTGAAGTGACCACTAAATTCTTTCATTCATGGAATGTATGTAGCTCTCACAAATTATTTCAACCAAAGAATGTCATTGTCAATTTGTCACCATCACAATTGTTGGTCCTCACTGTATAATCCAGTGAAAAGAGGTTGTCAATCATTTTGGTATTAGTTCCCCCCTCCCTCCTAAATAACCAGAGCCGTTGATTTTTTATTTAAAAAAAATTACAAACCCCCCGTCACAACCGTTAATCTTGGATACAATATTTGACTAAAGCAAAAGATGCATATAAATATGTAGGTGTTTTCACTTCATCTTTCTAATTAAAACAAATTATGTAAATTCAAATAGATTAAAGAAGTTTGAAGAAGTATTTAAATGAAGTTTTTTGGGCTGCCCGGGCTGCCTAAAGTTCAAAGAAAATCACATATCATGCAATAACTTTTAACAATTTAGTCAAATGCTATGAAAATTGTTGGGCCTTAACCCCTAAAGGACCATCTGTCTCTTTGGGGGACAAGGTAGATTTTAGGCATGTACCTATGGTCTCAATTTTGGTCCTGATTTTTTCAAACTTTTTTTGATGATAGAAAAAATAATTATCTTCATGGAAAAATAACATTTTTTTTCAATCGGTGCCCGGAAGCAAAAGTTATGCCCAATACAAGTCAACACAAGGGCGAAGGGGGGGGGGRGAGGGGGCAGCAAAAAAAAGTTTCAAAAATTTGAATTTTCTTTTTTTGGATTTTTTTTCTCATAGTTTATATTTTTGTCTACATAAAAAGCATTGATTCATTCCATTTGGAATTGTTATGAGAAAGTTATGGACAATCTTGTTTTTTGGGCAATTGGAGCATCTTATTGAAAAGATAACTTGTAGGATTCATTTCTGAATGCAAATTTTACAATTTTAAGAAAAAAAAATGTTCCATATGGTTTAGTTTTCTTGCTAGAACAATCTCACCATTGGGATTACTGCATTTTAATTCCACCTCAGAGATATTAATAATTTAGATTTTCCTTCTATCTTGTATGTACTCCTATTTAACAATTTTTTACTCAGATTTTTTAAAGAATAAAACTTAAGTTTTTTTTTAAATCCCCCTCCCCTAGATTCTCAATTCAATTGTCCACAAGAAAGACTTAAAGCTCAAAACTCTATAGTGCAAAAAATTAAAGTTAAGAAGGTTCTAAGTCAAATAATCTAGTCCCGCAATGTGCTGCAAAACCGGGTTTTTTCATTTTAAACACAAATATTTTGCAATCTATGCGGATAAAAATTCTGAAATTTTTTCCACACATCTTCATACTAGTTAGGTATAAGACCCTACAATTTCCAATTTTTTTTATTCTTTGCTATAGAAATGAAAGTTTTGAAAGTTTTTTCACAGAAAAAAGGCCTTGGTCTTGTAGGGGTTAGAGCTACTTCTCAGTCACATGTTGTGTAAAAAATTCTAAGAAAAATAATGAAAACACCATTCGTAGTGAGCTGCCCAAAATTGCTATGTTGCCAAAAAACGCAGCTTGGTCCTTTTAGGGCTTAAAAATGAGTTTTCCTTTAAACTAATTAATTAACTCCTACATGCCCAAGACACCATACTTGAATGTCAACTAAACTTTGAATTTAAGTAAAACCTTACCAATGTATTATTTCCTTTATTCTAGATTTATTTTTGTGACTTCAATTTGAGATTTGACATGTAAAAAGAAATTTTGAAAACTTCAAATCACTTTTACAATTTTAACGTCCTCTAGATCAAACATTGTAATCTTTCATGATATTGTTGTGTGTGTGTTTTCTCTATGTGATCTAGAACATTCATAGTTTGAATCTATAAGGTTCATTTTAAAAAATTGATTTGCAATCTTGTTTTGTTTTCACCAAACCTTTAAAAGTTCAAAAAAGATCTTAGGCATGTAGGGGTTAAAGTTAGATAAAGTAATTCGGCACGTTTCCTAAAAATAAAAATATTTAGCAATTTTTTTCCTTTCCATAGAAAACAATCCAAAAAATAATTTTTCCCTCATTTATTCATTTACAATTAGACTAGAAGGCAAACTTGAACACTAGACACAATAGTCCATCATTAGGAGGAATTTGACAACATTATAAGATTGCAAGTTCTTAGATTGTGGGAATTGCTACATYAACAGTCTGCCGTGGTCGAGACTCTGCCATGTCAGAAAATATTACTTAATAATTTTTAAAATTAAAGTTTAAATGTTTTTTAAATATTTAATTTAATTTTTTAATTTTTTTAATTTGTCTATTTACTTTCTTTAAATTTATGAAAACTTTAATTAATTAATTTTTTTAAAATTAAAAAATCCTAGTAGGAGTGGCTAGTCTGTGTTTCCTGAACAACAAGGGGAAAAACTTTTCTTTTTTACAAAAATGAATTAATTTAATATGCCGAATATTACCTTCACGTTGGGTACGCTCCTTGGCAGTTGGCATCCCAGTTCCGAAATGCGAGGCGACACCGGACGTGTGACGGCGGCCGTGGATCTTGATGACTGATCCAAGGGCACGGAACCAGCCTGTCCACGGTCGTCGGGCTTTGCAAGCCTGCCGAGACTGTTCCCCTTCCTTTCTTCTTATAAAGCCTCCCCGCCCTTCCCGACATCGGTCTCCCACTTTCATATCTCGTATCTCTCGTTCTCGCATCTCTCGTCATTTCCCGCACTCGTCTCTCCACATCTTCATCGCCGTTCACGTTCTTCTGCAAGGTAAACCTTCTCACTTGTATCCCTGCTTCGCTCCGTTCTTYGTCKGTCTTSTTAGGGTCCATCGCTAGGGTTTCTTTCGTCGATTGCGCAACTTGCCGGTGCATTTCGCTCACTATCAAGTGCGCGATCGGCTGTGAGGACGGCGGTTTTGAGGTGTAAGGTCTGTGTGTGCGAGSTTCATTGCCAAGAAGTGGCGGGGAAACCCTCGTCGTGGTGTTAGTTGCCTTGGTTACGGTGTTGGGTGTGATGAGCCGGAAGAGCGGGTTTACTCTAGTTTTGGAGGTTGTATGTAGTGAGGTGAGGTCCTTAAGCAGACAGCGGTAACTTGATGTGACGAACCGTGAGCTATGGTGGGGTTTGGAGGTGCAGCAGTTTGTATGTGTATATTTCTGTATGTTTCTTCGTGTCTGAGAGTATTTCCGTGGGAGAGTTCGACGCTCCAAGAAAACGAGAGGGTTTGGGTGGGAATATGTTTTTCCGAGCTTTTATTRTYGTAGACRCGCTTCGCGTTGGGCTTACGAAGGAGTTTGTGAGCGGCATGTTTGGGGTTGTGGCTGATGTGAACGCGGTTGGATGAACGCAGTTTCACAATGGCTCGTACTAAGCAAACAGCACGAAAGTCGACTGGAGGAAAGGCTCCGAGGAAGCAGCTTGCCACGAAGGTGAGAGGATTATTCGTGAATGCGAGTGAAGCAAGGGTTTGGTGGTGCGGTGAATTGTAATTTTAGGTGCTTACTATTTGTTGTTCGTGTGCAGGCTGCCCGGAAGTCCGCTCCCACGACCGGAGGAGTGAAGAAGCCCCATCGTTATCGCCCCGGAACCGTCGCTCTTCGGTGAGTTGTTTGAATTTGTGATGTGGCGGGAAGTCGTACTATGCATTCTTGTTTTGTTGAGTGTGTCTATGTGTGTGTGGTCGAGTGCGTGACTGATGTTTGTTTGTTCGTGCAGTGAGATCCGGAAGTACCAGAAGAGTACCGAGCTATTGATCCGTAAGCTTCCATTCCAGAGATTGGTCCGTGAGATCGCCCAGGACTTTAAGGTAAGTTACCCCTCTGATTCAATGTCGAGGGTTAGGGTACAGAGACGGTTTGTTTTGTTGAGGATGAGAGTGAATTGGTGGATGTGGCGTGCTGACGAAGTTATTTTTTGCGATTTCAGACCGACCTTCGTTTCCAGAGCCACGCGGTGCTTGCGCTGCAGGAGGCTGCGGAGGCTTACTTGGTGGGGCTGTTCGAGGACACAACTAGCGTTGCCAATCTGTCATAAAACAGTTACTTAAATGATCTTCCTTACTCTTTCTAACCAGTGAACTGTGAACTAGCGTTGCCAATCTGTCGCCATAATTGGTGGAGCAAAGTCTCAAATTCATGAAATGTAGATTACAACCGAAAAAATAAGWAAAAGGTACTAAATTACACTTGAGCTCCACTTTTCACGTCTTTCTTGACATGCCTACTGTTTCCTGAAAACGAACCAACAAGTCAGCATCGTTGGAAGTGATCCCAACACTCGTTAAAGATGTTCAACAAATRTCATCCGAGAMTGATGCAAATACATCCTGCCTSATTTGAACTGCATCTTTCGATTTATTGACATCAAGTGCCACCATTTCTTGGGAAAAATGATCACAACCATCAAACGTGACGATTATTAGATGACCAAATCAAACCATTGTGTATCATGGAYTATCATAAACCAAAACATCACATGACTATCACGGGATATGGTAGGATGACYAGGATCGTCAAGTTATCARAWGYCACYCAASTTCCTATACATATATAAGCTRGRTCTGGGAGCATGAAAACTGGATCTCAATAGACAATTGTCAAATTAAGGAAATGTTACTATCATCAAATGAATCYTTCTTCTTGATCAAACYTGAGTAAAGGCCATCASTAGGTCCACAACAACACTCCACTTCATGGAGAAATACACAGTTACACGGTCCAGAAGYAATGCGRAAAACTTACTTTTTTGCTTGAGAATCCTTCCGTTTAYATTGAAGAATGGTGTCATACCAATCCTTCTGGACAAAGAGTGCAATGACACGAAGGAGGCCCATAGACAAGATCTCAGTCACAGCCTTCAATAGCGAAGGCTGAGGGCTCATGCCCGCACATACAAAGCTCAAAGCGGCTCCTTCAAAGTTGCAAGGAATGTGGAACTGGCCAGCCTTCAAACCTGCCAAAGAGGCACGAGCAACACTCACAGCAGCCATAGCTGCTGATGCCCCTGATAAAATCTTAGTTATATCTGGGATGGTCTTGAGATCTGGCACACACCAAAGAAGCCCGTCAGTTTCCATCCCGGATTTCCCTTASGGTTCATCTCTAACTGACTTGAGTAATCACCTAGTACCATTGTTGTTTCATATTTTCTTAATCAGATAACCTCAGTGGAATTGTAGTGAAATGCGACCATTTCCATTCGAGAATGAAACAAGCCAAACCACTTCGGAATCACCAATCTCAGTGTTCCAACGTATCGCCAAATAGATAGAACAACGCAAGGAAAACAAGAAGTATTTGCAACTGCATTTGGATCAGAGGGGACCAGCAGATGCATCTGACGAACTCGTTAACAGTGAAAGTTCTCAGAGATTATGCTACCCTAAAATTTTGGAATTAGAGTAGAGAAATTAGGAATCCTTTACAARGCAGTAAGARTTAAGGATCCTTCACAAGATAGGGAGATGAAATTCATAGCTAATTCAGACATCCAAACTGGGTGAGAAAGGAGTATCACAGCACCTTCCAGGTAGCCTGGAGTCATAGTGTCGGGAGGGTAAACGAGAGACAAGCGAATGTTGCGATCAACCAGCTCCTGTTGCAGACACTCTGCCAGGCCTCGCAGTGCAAACTTGGAGGCTGAATAAACAGCATAGCCATACACACCAACCTGCAGCCACAGAAAAGTAGTCGTCCTCAGAAAAGCTCGCAAAACCACAAACTAGTAGCCATACGTACAGAGGGTACTCACTAAGCTGAAATCAGAAACCACCACTGAAAAAGCATACGCTCGGAGCTCATTTCTACATGGCGCATTCATACAGCCACAATCTCTCTCTTCCAGCATAGGGGACTTCACTCTCAAGGGACATGAATGAGATATAAAATCGCACCTGACCAGCTTGGGAAGAAAATATGGATATAGATGCAGGAGCTCCTTCGCTAGCTTTTATGTGAGGAAGTGCGGCCTTGATAGTGTAAATGTTGCCCTTCAAGTTTGTATCTATGACGTCATCATAGTTCTCAATTGTTCCGTCCTCAAACGTAAGGACGCAAGAGACTCCGTGACTAAGGATCAGAACCTCAATAACGCCAAAGTCAGAGACTGCAGCCTCAATGGCAGCGTTTATGCTCCCAACATTCTTAACGTYGCCGCTATACGTATTGACCTGAGAAGGAATACGCTCTCGGTAAGCAAAATAATCAAGTCAGGAATCCAGTAGTAAAAATAACCAGAATTCATATGATTTCAGAGATGCTTAGTAGAAATGCCTATAGATGTGAATTCCAGATATCTACATAGATAAATGTTTCAAAAATAATTATACAACCTACAAGGTCATGAATTTTTTCGTCAACTATTCAATATGGCAGGGCCTCGATCCAGATGTCGATGAGGATTGAGTCACCGATTGAGTACAGCATTTTCCAAAACCCTAAAAACATTAGCATCTGAGTCATCACCTGCGCAAGCTTTCGTGACCCTTCAGCCGCGGCATTCTCTGCGCGCACACAAATGCAGCCGCTGCAGCATGCACCTCTGAGTTTCTGCTGGTAGTTCTGTGCAGGTGGTACACCAAGAGCTTCTGCAGCGAAGGTATGCTTCGAGTATGCAACCTCTTTGTGATAATTGCTTGTACTAGCTTGCTCCTTGCCTTTTCTGAAAGGTCATTTAGAGGGATCAGGTCAAGACACTAGTTCCTGCTTAATTGGCTGCAGATGTTCGTCCATGTCGAGTGTGCATGCTTCCGCTTTCCTTTTTGCACGTTAGAAGCCATAGTGGAGCAGTAACTTTTGTCCGATCCTTGGTTTAGAACATAACATGAGCTTTAAGGATTTTTGCACAGGGTCGCTTAGGTTCGTTGATTGTAGCCGGGGTGGACCTGAGTTGAGGTGAATGACGAAAGTGCGACCTCTTGTACATGAGCTGTAACGTAGTTTTGCTGTGCTTGTTTTGGTCCAGCGAGGTGGAATGACCAGTCTCGCGCATTTCAGTTGCGGACCCGGTGCATGTGCCGTCAATACATGCTTGCTTTTCTTTGTTTACTTTGAAGGCATGTTCGAGTACCTCAGGTGGCTGCTTTAGCTGCATAGAAGCTGAATCTAACTGAGCATTAATTTTTCTAACGAACGATGTCTAATAGACTAGGATTAGAAAGGTKTTTGTATCCTCACTCGCTGTTTTTCCCTCTAATTTTWATAATGAAGCGCCTGTAARAACATYARTTCTTGAARTATTTCTTGAATCGTTTCTTGAAATGTTCTGAAATATATGGTSYTTTGGTTTCAATAYTGATCCAGAAGTGTGCTACAYAAGCTCTCTCTAGAAGGATGTTTTACATCATATTTCGACGTCCCTTACATAGTTGTTCAGAGGMCGTGACTAGTTTTAAATGTACAGTCGAGTAGTCTATTCTTCGTACAAGCCGTGCATTGAATACTGCTCACCCACCGACCTGCTTTACAWTGTAGTCTATTTTGGTTCTCTTTTATAATTAATCTTTAGTTAGCTTAATTAAGTCACCGTCAACGAGGCGCAAACGAATGTTCAACTGTGGTTCCATGTTTTTGAGTGCAGCTC
>VACF01001360.1:141792-166896 GCA_006891605.1 Pleurozium schreberi | reverse complement strand
TTGGAATTGTACAACATGTAAGAAAAAATAGTAAGTAGAAAGAAGTAGAGAATGAATCAAAATACTAACTTGTTGAAAATTTATTTATAAAATTGAAAAATGCTAATTCCAATGGTTGCAATGTTGTAATAAACAATCTACACCCAATTTTTTTAAAACTTTTTTTCAAAATTATTGAAAAATGAGTTAAAAAAAGGACTTCAAAGTTTATTTTAGCATGATTCCATGATTGCCCGCAAACAAAAAGTCTTCATAACTTTTTGACACGTTGATCAAAATGAAGTAATTCGAAGCTTTCCAAGTATTATAGAAATCTAGAAAACCAATTTCAAGTTTTTATTTATGAAAAAAGTCATTTTTTCAGACCTACCTAGTGCCCGCCGACCATTGAAAATCACATTTCATGCAATAACTTTTTAATCATGTACTCAAAAGTCATTAAAATTGTTGGGCCTTAAAGCTACTTTTTGCACACATGTGTGAAATTTTCAAAGAAAATAATTAAGAACTCCGTTTTTAGTGAGCAGCCCAAAATTGCTATGTTGCCAACAAAAAATTCAGTTTGATCCTTTGGGGGTTAGAGTATGGATCTTGAAAAGGCTAATACTGATAAGCAGGGCTTTTTTTTTGGACGAGTGTCCCCCTTGCTGCCCTCACTACATAGGCCAGATTTTGAAGGGATGAAGCCAGAGAGGTCAGATTTATGACAGTCTGACGAAATTTCGCCAAAAATAAAAGCCGTGCTGATAAGTACTTGTTGATCATGCTCTTCAACCAATATTTGCAACTCCCTCAAAACGCTTACTGAGGTCAACAACAAAATACTCTGAAGTGCTTGGAGTGTTGCTTGGATTATTTTCCCCCCACCCATTCAGTGATAAATGAAAATTAAATTTGCCGYCTCTATATATTAATTGAGGTRGGTGATTTTGTATTTACTGCCTTCTMAAAACAAAGTCAGGGGGTCTCATTACAAATGTCCGACTTTCTACAAATACGCTTCAAAATTTTCACCTCCAAACAACACTCGAAGGGCAAAAATTACAGTAGAGTWGAAGGCTCTGTCAAGACTCATGCCAGTCTTGCAGTGCAAAGCAGTGCCTGTCATCGACCATGATCGTTGCAACAGACGATTCAGTTCATGTCGGAACTGCTTTGAATTGATGCAGCAGCACAAAAAGAATCTACGTACCACAGTTGGTAAAGACATTTATATCAACCAATTCCTCGGCCGCATCAGCCACGTTCACTTAGACTGTTGGAGTCAATTATTGTTAAATTGGCGGTCTTCCACCACTTCGTCATCTTCCAGGATGTGCGACCTGAAACGACAATCTATACCTGAGTCGTTGTGATTAGAGCTTTGTGTACATGAATGTTCCAATTGGCACCSGGATCGCTCCAATGTAAAGAAAATTGAAGATGCTCCCTTGTGCATGTCCGCAGTTACTTGTCGATCGAGAGGTCCAGACGGCTYAAATACAGCTGCAGTGGAAAATTCAGGAAGAATCGTCAATGGCCACAACTCAACCAGTCGTGTAAACGACTCGCGTGCTTCACCAGTGGGAGCCTTCTCGCAGTCAGCCTTCCGTGTGGAGATCGCCTTTGCATTTTTTGAGGTTGGCGAGCAGTTGCAGCGATGGCGACCGAGAATATGGAGGTGGAAGGAGTGGTCGTCTCCTGCACCAAGCCGAAAGTGGGGGTGGACGACATGGCAGCTGAGCGATTCCATCCTCCCCACGGACGGATTCGCAGACCTCGGGTTCAGTTGCGCGGCRTGCTGTCCGCGGCCACGGGGTTGAGTCTCGTCAGCCCATGGAGGCTGCGCCATGCCCAGTTCGCGGACTGCGCCATGAGGAATTTCGCCGATCGAGTGTTCACGAGGCGCCTGAGCTCGCGCTCCTTTTCGTGACTGCTCCCAAATTGCAGGCTCGGCTTATTTTCCCGTCTCTTCGGCTGGTATCCTGTTTCCTGGACACATTAGCCCAAAATCGGAGCAAGATCCACATCAGTCGTCGCAGATCTGCCTCAGGATTCCCCACTGCTGCTCATTTCCAGAGGTGAGTAATCCATTTCAAATGCCTCTCTTCGGCAACTGACGGGTCCAACGAATGGGGAGTGTCTTCTTCTGATTACCCGGTAGCCAAGGGAAATTGCCGTTTTGCCGGAAGTGAAAACTTGTTAACTTGAGGCATGAAAACTGTCCGCGAAAATTGCCAAACCTTAGCCAGATGACTATGTTCAGAACTTTTTTGGTTACCACCAACTGATGATCAAAAATGGAAATTTTGAATTCGTATTTGGTATCAGAGACTGCGAATGTGGTGGGAATGATGGAGAAATACAAAATTATCCTCTACAAATAAGGGCGCAAGGAGAGGGTCATAACTCCCTGGCGGACAGACAAAGGCTCAGCAAAACAATTTCTTGCCAAATCCATAAACGGAGAAACCATGCAAGGAAACGAGAAGCAGAGTGGATTAATCAGAAGAATTACAGTTGTGGGGTTGGTTTCTACAGGCATTCCAGGAAAAAGAATTAAACAATCTTTGTCCTGRACACTCACGACCAGGAACCCGGGGCCACTCATAACCGAGTTACACCGTCTTCTTTTCATGCAAGGAATATATCACGTACATAATTCTCCTCYGAATACAAACATTGGACTCAAAGCGTCCCTAACAAACTTCTCTTCTATCCTGCCTACCGTTGTACCCATATTTCTGCTCCACCCCACTCGCACCAAGCTCTAACAAAGACAGGCAAACCAGCATTGCAATTGGCGTGAACACGTACTCTCACGAGTATACAAGCCTAACAAACTTAACCGTCAGGCTTCAGCTGGCAACCTTGGATTATTTAAAGCTCAAAACTTTGCAGTGCAAAATATTAAAGTTAAGAAGTTTTAATTAAAGTCAAATAATCTAGTCCACAAAAGTGCTGCAAAACTTGTTTTTTTCCACTTTAAACATAAATATCTTGCAATCTATGTGCAAAAATTCTGAAATTTTTTCCACGCATCCTTTTACTATTTAGGTATAAGATCATATGGTTAGATGTGCAAAAACGATTTCCAATTTGTTTTACTCTTCGCTATAAAAATGGTAGTTTTGAGTGTTTTTTCAAAGAAAAAACGCATTGGTCCTTTTGGGTTAGTCACCAAATGATTTTTGTTCTATTTTTGAAAGGATTGACAACTCAAACCATTACCTTTTTTTTCTTCAACAATTTGCAAGTTGTTGCAATAAATGGTAGATTTTCTTTGCTTTAATTTACACCCATAAGACTTACTATTGATTGGAAGCTACTTAGTATGYTCAGTTCAGTTTATGATTGTGAAGCATATAAGTGACCTGCTCTCAAAATCCAACACTTTTATTTATAATATTGATGAAATTATCCCCTGAAGGACTGAGGCACATTCTGGACATAAATTGTTGAAAATTGCCACTTTTTAGGTAGCAAGAAAAAACTGAAAATAAAGTTTTTTCTTAGGTTTCAACAGTACAAATTTGTACTAGACTTTGTTAGGAACATGTGGAAAAAATTTCAGATACTTTGACCGCACGGATTGAAAGATTATAATGTTTGAAGTTAGGTGAAAAAAGATTTTTTTGCAACCTTGCTTGATAGGCCCTGAAAACTTTAAATCCTTCTAGAATGAGATTTTTACACTAAACATGGTTATTATTTCTTATATTTGTGTCTTGTATCATGTAAGCTACAAGATCACAAAATTTCAAAATCTCCAATTTCAAACTCGTGGGAAGAGTTTTGCACATGCTGCCCAAAGCTACCCAAGCTGCCTGCAAAGTTCAGGGCAGCATAACTTTTGATCCGGGCATTCAATCAGAAAAAAAATTAGGATTTCTAGGAGGGGACACATAGTTACACATTGTGTTCAAATTTCATGAACATCCAACCAAAAATGACTTCGTAGGAACCTACATGGTGAATTTCGTTAAATTGGCGGTATTTTTGCGCCCCAAAAGGCRATATTCTGTGCCATTTCAATGAAATGTGTGCCAATTTAATGGAATGTCATGCAATTTCTAACATATTTTGCATCATTTTAATGGAATGTTGTGCTATTTCAATGAAATACTTTGCCATTTTACCAATTTAACAAAATTCACTTATTCACCATCTACTGGAGATTTCTTGCGTACATTGAAYGGACACTTGGTCCTTCAGGGGGTTAATTTTGAGCTCATATGTTTACTCTTCATCCCTCATTCACTTGATGTGGATTTGTTAGCAAAATTATGTTAGCAATGTCTTGATTTAAAGCTCCGTCGCTTTGAAAAGAATGATGGGTATGCTTAACTTCCCAATAATTGCACAGATGTACCTGATTTTGACACAATTTGGCAGATGCATTATGTTGACACTAAAATTCTAATTAGACAGTTCACACAGTGCAGTGCATCACAATTGAACAACCCAGGCACATCAAGTTCCTATACTGCCAGTTGCAGTTGCTTACAAATTAAAAACTAGGACTTGATCTACCGCGCATGCAGCAGCGTGATATAAGGAAAGTACAGGCAGGGATGGATTCAGGGTGGGACACTTGATTGAGTACTGCACCCACAATACGTGATAAATTTAAGATTTTATGATAATAAATAAATTAATAATAATTAAAAGGAAACTGTACATCTTTCAACATTCTTTGGTTTCTTTTGTTTTCGCACTTTTTTTACATGCAAATAAATCAACAACGAAGTATTCTAAACTACTTCAATCCAAATATTCTACACGCTTTGAATTTCTCACCTCCGAGMAACACTCGTAGGACACAGAAGGTGGATCCGTCAACAACCTGATCGAAGACTCATGCCAGTCTCAGTGCTTGCCTAATCATCGACCATGATCGTTGCTATGGTCGATTCGGTTCAGGCTAGAACTGATTTGAATTGATGCCGCAGCGCATGACGAACTAGATCGGGAACTAGATATGCCACTGTCGGTACTGACAAAACCGACGGTCTGCGTGAAAGTGGGGTAGTATATTCCATTGCCCTGGAGAGCAGCGTCGCTGCCCTTACTCTTTGGGACAGACCATGCTACCAATACTACAAAATTCTAGTCGTATAAGTAAGATGATTCTGTTTTCAATACGACGGGGAATGCATCCCTGATGAATGTATTCTCAGCTGCAAGGAGCGTAAACAGTCCGCTCTTCAGATCTTAGCCAACCTCGAGGAGCGTAAACAGTATTTTTTCACTTGGGGTCCTTTGCTCTAACTTAAACCCTAAACCTTTAACTCAGTCGGACAGGTCACATTGCTGGTACAAAGTACACATGTTGTATAGTTGCGTATTGAGGATTTATGAGCTTTTCATACGACGGGGAATGCGTCCTTGGCGGGATGTATTCTCAACTAGAAGGAGCGGCTATGGCATACATGTCCTGTGCTCTTTAGGTCGTAGAATCCTCTGTTAACGTCGAAGAATGACGCTGTCACTAATGAATTCCGTTGGCTCTCGGGTTTAGGGTAAATTCGCTCGTGAAAGTGGGGTCGCATATTCCATTGCTCTAGGGAGCTGCGTCGCTGCCGTTACTCTTTGGGACAGACCATGCTACCAACACAAGTAAATTAATTCCGTATTTGTTTTAGGTGCTAAGTTGGTTAGTGCTTACGACCCCCAATTCGTCTTTGGCGCGTTGAACCCTCAACATTCGGGAGTGACCTTCGGATACATTGTATGTGATTTTTGGTCGTAGAGTCCTTTGTTATTCTTGAAGATTGCTATGGTCACATGCTATCCCTCGTGTTCCTCACAGAACAGGAGATGATCCTGTGACATAACATTGCATATTGCATTGCCCTGGGGAGCAGCGCCACTGCCTTTACCCTTTGAGACAGACCATGCAACCTACACCATTTATTTGTAGATTCGACTATCTGGTCCAAAATTAGCAATGATTACACAAACCATAAATGTTCTACCATACCAACATTGTAGTTTTACTTCAAATCTCCAAGATATGCTTTGAATGAACTTCATGAATTAAGACAAGACTACTAAATGTTATGAGAAAAACATAACCTACCAATGGAATAAGACCTTTCTTCAAGATGTTCAATCAAGAGGAATGCCTTTTGTCTAATTCTCATACTTGATTGTATTCTACAAAGTTAATTGTAATCTGTTTCGGAACTAATCCGATTTGGAGCAATGCATGACGGAATGAAATTTAGCTAGGGATAAGATTTGTTTAGGCCTCTAACAAATCAAGCTCTAATTTTCAGATCCTCTGTCCCAGTGTTGTTGACGTAGAAAAAATTCAGTACAGAACCAAGYACATTGCCCTTGCAACCCATTCACGCCTCCGGGGGTGGTGCTTTGTAATAAGACGGAACCGTGTTGGGAAAGAACATCTGTCTTACTCCCTCAGCTTTAATAATCGGGAAAATAATACAGGAAGCCCCCTGAAAAAGAACCCACCAAAAGAGTGTTCAGCAAACATYCAATCCACGCACAATRTTGAAGCTCTCCTAAAATCTCAAATGAAAGCTGCAAGCCTCAATAGTATTTTGTATACAAGAATGCAACAAGAACAGTCTTTAACTGAATTTAAAGCAATTTAAGCATGTAGGTGACATACTTGAATAAGACGTGCACCAATCCAAACCCTTGATGGTGAAGGAAAAGGGATGCTTAATCGACCAACCCCATATACAGCCACTGCAATTGATAATGAATTTCATTAAAATGGCGGCATTCAGTTATTTTGGCACTTTTTTCAGTTTAGACCGTGCGGTCTGAAATCTAAATCCCTCCTAGATTTTTGAAATCTATACCTGTCTTAAATACCTGAAATCTATATAAGTACTAGATGTTTCGGATCACGCGGTCTGCAATCTAAACACGTCATAGATTTTGACATCTACATATGTCGTAGATCACATAAAATCTATACCATTCCTAGATTTCACTTAAGCAATTCAAACTTCAGCTGCGAAAATGGCACACTGAATACCGCCAATTTAATGAAATTCGCCATATTGCTGGAGTTCGACAATCTGTTGTATGCAGCGATAGCCACCGCGAATGTGAACATAGAAGGCCAGGTGGGTCGTCACTGGCACCAAGCCCTACGAGCGCGGGCATGCGAGCGTGGAAGATATATATGYGTATGGCAGCTGATCAATTCCATCCTCCCCACGGATGGACTCGCGCACTCGTACGGCTTAGAGGCCGCAGCGCAAGTAGGATCGCTTCAGCTGTAGAACGCGGGCTCGCTATAGCTGCTCTTCGTGTTCGCCGTGAGCCATGCGGCGAGCTTGGCCGATTGGGCCGCATCGGAACTTGCTTAGCATGTCGGACTCCAATTAAATGGGGGCAGGGAAAGGCGCTAATCTTCTTGGCGAGGAGTGGATTCATGAAGATCCTGACTRACGTCGCGGCGAAGCAGCCGAGCATGAGGGTGAAACCCGAGCGCGCGTTTGGGCATCACGCCGTCGAGGTGGGTCGACGGTTCGTCGGGCTCATGGAGGCTGCGCTGTTGCAGCGCAGTCATCCCCAGCTCGCGGAGAGCGTCCTGGGAAAAACGCTCGATCGGAGTGCTCAAGCGGGTGCTCAACGAGACGCCTCAACTGGCGTTCCTTCCCGAAACTGTCCAAGGATTGCAGGCTCGGTCGTTTTCCCCTCTCTTCTGCTTGTAAAATGTACACCTCAACTCTTAACCCCTCAACGCCGAAGGGGACGAAAAGTGTCCTCACACAGTCTTGCAGTCCACTTTGAAGCGCTCTAACATTTGCATCCAATGTTGGAATTCGATAAAAAGAACTTGTTGGAAAAGTTGTGCATACTAGTCTAGTTTCTATGGTAAAATTTTTAAATCAATCCAAGACGTACTGAGTACTTTGTGAAAGTCATTTGAAGTTTTAAGGTTCAATTTAGGTTCAGCACATTACATTGTGATGGCTGCAACTTCGGGGGATTGTATCTTTTTCATCAAATGTTTGTTTTCAATAAAATTTGTCGAGTTTTGTTCCCATAAAGGTCTAGTTATTGTGATGAAAGTTTCATGCCAATCCAAGTTCTTTTGAATGTTTGGGAGCACTTCAAAGTTCAAATTCCAAAATTTTTTGCATTTCGGTGAACTTTGGTGACTCATAACTTCTTCGTATATGATCTTTTTTCAATAATTTTTGTTGGAAAAATTGTGCTTACTAATCTGATTTGTGTGCTTAAAATTTCATATCCATCCAAGACGTTATGAGTGACTGAAAGGCATTTTTGTAGGAGATTCGGCCACAAATGTGATTGTCTTTTACAAGTGGGATGGTAGTAAGATAAACAATCCATGTGGGATATGTAAAGCAAGATTTGTATGCTGTGTAAAATGTCTAAAACAACATCTAGACGTTTGAAACAACATATAGATGTCTAAAACAACGTCTAGACGTCTAAAGCAACGTCAACTGTACCATAGTGAAGTTTACATGTTTTAGTTACTCCATATCTTTTGTCTCACCATGGGCAGAGAACGCATATAAGTATGACCTTTCTACCCTTTAGTCTCACTAACTTTCAATGAAGTAATTCCTTCAATTTGCCATCAAAAATTCTCTTGATGGTAGATGGTAAGTTTTCTTTCATTTTTGTTGAATTCAGCAATTGTACTTGGGCATTTAAATGTTTTTTTATAAAATCATTTTTTACTGATCTTGTCATGTGGTTACATTTGATGTCTAAATTGATGTCTCACAAAGCATATAAAATTTCTCAAACAACATGAAAGTGGCCTGACTAGACCCTAAAAAAATTGCCACGTCAGCCTTTTCTAGGTCCACATCATCAACGGGCCGGATGAAAAAGTTTCCTACGTGGACCTGCCCGCCTATGTGGCACTGACGTGTCCTCCACGTGTTGCACTAAGGAAAGTTGGAAGAGCACGTTTTATACGACGTTTTTCAAAAGCAAGATTTTCATACGTTTTTTTCACGTCTGTTATAACGAATTTTAGAGGACGTCAACGCAAATTATTTTCATGTCTAACTAAACATGAGAACATGTTTTTCATGACATCACAAAAAACTCTGTTTTCTTATAGTGCTAATTTTAATTTACCAATTTAGCATTTCTAGAACAAGAAAAAACTGAAGTTGAAAGAATGTTGAGAGTAGAAGATGCATTTATTCAAATTCTATTAGATGTTTATGATGCTCGTGAAGAGAGAGGTGACAAATCATTAGAAATTATTTCTAATGGACCATATGATATTTTTAATGCCCCGGCATCATTAATTGAAGCTTTGGACATTATAAACACAGAAATTGAAATGAATGCCATCTCACAACAAGACTATTAAGAATGACTCACAAAGTTGACATAAGCCACATTTCTAAATTTGATGGCATTTATTTTAACATTTGGCAACATAGATTGACATTAGTCTTTAAGGCTGAAAAGTTATGGTTTGTGGTAAGTGGTAGTTGTTAAGGCATAGTTCAAGTCTAGTGACTCAACTTAGCATCATTTCAGAAACTAATTAATTGTGACAAGGACAAATTACATTCAAATGTACCAAAAAAGAGGTCAGAGTGTTAGACCCACTGAAATTTGCGATTTGACATCTTTTTAGCTATTGTTTTTTGAAACTAATCTATTAATGTTACAAATTTTGGTCTTCTTTTATTAGTAATTTAAGTCATGTTAAGTCTAGTATTTTTTTATTCATAAAAAAATCAAATATTCTTTATATTGAAGTTTAGATGTCAACTTGTCAAGTTTTTCAATGGTCTAATTTCTGATGAGTTAATAAGGTGATTTAATTCCAAAAAATTAAATTTATATATAACAATAGAATAGAATAGAAAAAGACAATTTTTCTATAATTTGAATATTTTTTTATTTTCTATAATATTCAGAAGTAAAATCATGTGAACGTCCTTTTCAATATAAAAAATTATTCCAATGATAATTATGTTAGAAAAAAAATGTGTATATTATTCACATTAAGGGACCTATGTAATCTATTTTTGGAATTGAATGTTTAAATTTTTTTACAAAATAAATCAAGAAAATGTCAAAACTCAATTAATTAATTAAAAAATCATATTGTTTTGTGTTCAAGACTTAATCACAAAAAATCCTTCTCAATAGCTATATGTTCTTATCCTTCTCAGAAGTATAAAAAGTTTGGATAAAAATATCCTTTTAATGTGCTATATTATAAAATGGATACTAAAATTTGTCTTGCAACTAGTGATATACATCCTTTTAAGGATTTTACCTATGAAATTTTTTCTTGAACTTATTAAAGGAATGCATTCATCCATAAATTTATTATAAAAATGTCAATATCAAAGGAATTTAGAGCTTTAAAAGTTTAGAAAAGGACTCAAGTCGTGTCCTACAAAAGTAATTCCAATGGTACTTTTGAATGTGGTTTCTCGACTGTAGAATCAGACTTCATGACATTTCATTAGTCCATCTCTATAGCTTCATATTAAGTTGAAGCTTCATTGTATTAATTCGTTAATATTAATATAATATATTCTCTATTCAACACGTGGTATTAGACTATTAGAGTCACATTACTAGTTTGCATAATGAGCAAGTAGTTTTAAAAACTTCAAAATATGCTTTGCTCCAACCTTTCCACAAGAGTGTGCTAGCAAAGATGTTTTTGAACTATTGGAAGTAGAAGAAAAGCGAACTAAAAATGAAAATCAGTTTTCCACGATAAGATTCTTTCAACATTACCATCAAGATGGGTTCTTTCAAGTTGCAGATGAATTAGCAATTGAAGCAATTGAAGACGTTGTATTCATTTATTAATATTAATATAATATGTCACTCTCTATTCAACACAATAGTGAGCCCTTACCCATAGTACCTAATGTAATACAAGTTGCTGATGATACCCCAACTTTGCCTACTATAGGAGCAGGAAGTATTAGCCACTGGGAAGAAAGAGATAAATTATCTCTAACCATAATTAATAATTGCCTTGAGAATAATGTTGTATCACACATACAATCATGCAAGACATCAAATGAAGCATGGAAAAAATAAAAAAATGTATTTGAATCACAAGATGAAGTAACCAAAATGTATCTTAAAGATAAACTACATATTCTCAAAATGAAAGAAAATGAGAGTGTCACTAAATAGATTTATGTTTTTAGATCTCACTCGGAGCAATTATTAGCAGCTGGATGTCCAACTCAAGATGATGAAACAATCTTATCTCTTATGAGAAATTTGCCTCCATCTTATAGATTTTTCATTAGTTCTTTAAGAGTTAAGAAGGTAGCAATGCATCACTTTGCAATCATTGATAACAGATTTAATACAAGAAAAAACCTTGATGAAGGGTATGAATTTAAATATGGATAACACATCAGCCCTTTACGTTGGAAAGAAGCAATTTTTTAATAACAAGAAACAAAATTATAATAAAAACTACAAGAAATTTCCAAATTCAAAAGATGAAAGCTCGTTCCGACCTGTTGAGAAGAAGAAGAGTTATGCAACTGACAAGAAAGAGACCAATTGACTTGAGAATTTTATTGGAGATGTCTTGCTTGTACTATTTTGCGTCACAATTTGAATTGTGGAGTTTCCATCCACTATAGCTTTTGAAGTATGAGACCAATTGACTTGAGAATTTTATTGGAGATGTCTTGCTTGATAACAATTAGATTCCTTATTTTTTAGAAATTTTAAAAAATCATTTTATATTTAAATTTCAATTTAGCTAATTTATCACGTTTTGAGGTTTAGAGGTTTTTAGACTAGGGAGTGCCCAAAATTAATGATCTAGAGCTGAAATTTTTGTGGTCTATTCCCACACTAGGTGGGCATGCATCTGCCAAAGGAAATCTAAAAAAACATTATTTTATGTCCTCTACATGCGTGCTAACAAGGGTCTCTTGCGCGCGCACTTCTGAACATTCAAGATGGTTTTAAGATCATTATTTTGGTGAAATCTCTTTATCATAAAGTTCTCCCAAATTGAAAATTTTTAATTTTTAAAAAAAATTACATTTCCTAATTGCTACAAATTAAAACATGAAAACACCTATTTTCATGAAATTTTGCACATTTTTGCACATTTCTAGTTCTCCTACTTAGAGAATTTTCCTACTCTTTTCCTTCATAGGGTACCTTCTTCTTACATGTGCATACATTAAATATATTTTTCACATTTTTTTAAAATTGTTTTTCTATTTTTACAGTACTCCCAAAAAAACCATGAGTATTATGTGAGTACTATGCCAAACACTACAAAAACGGGGGGGTCTTTCTTGCAATCACCCATGTTATCATTCCTTGACATGTGGCCGCATGCCCAAATGGCATGCCATGTCAGCAAGCCATTGGCATGACATTTTATATGCTGACATGGCACTTGCCACATGTCAATTTTTTATTTGTTGGTTGTTTTTTATTTTTATTTTTACTTTTTTACATATGAACAAATCAACAAAAAAATCAACAATATTTTGTTGGACAGTGTCCAAGTCAACTTGACCTCTTGAACAAAAAAAATCAACACTTTCTTGTAAATTTTTTGATGATTTGGACAGAGATTTTCTAATAGTGCGTGTCTTAATTGACACTCTCATTCAGATCTTAGGTAAAACATGATATAAACTCCATTCTTCATTAGATTAATATAATAATATATATAAATAGAATTTCATATAAATTCTACAAATGCAACCAAATGTTGCTCGTTTATTCTTGTTGATCACTCGTCACCTTGTAAACCTCAATTGGCAAATTGTATTCTACCATAAAATATGGTTGACCCCTATACGCAAAATATTGAAAATACTAGAGTCTCCATATGAAAAGTTGCGAGGACTTTTTTACCTTGACAAATCCAACAAGCTCCACCTTCTATGTGAAGTTAGAGTTGGTTGGCAGCGTACACATGAAAACATTGAGAAAAAGAGCCGGCGCAATGAAGCTCCAAGAATAGGCACCAAGCGTATGCGCGGACCGACTGGAGCGGATCAACAATCCATCGTGCCTGAGTGTTTCATCTTGATTCCAAATCTCTCCCGTGTATAGGCACATGCTTATACACTACCTCGCAAAATCCCAAGCAAGTACGCCGAGTACAGTCGAGACTGGGGATAAAACTTTGTTATTTTAAGATTAGGGTTTGATCTGTTTTTCTTCTCTTTTTTCTTTGCAGCACGATGGCTTTATATGCGGAGTCTATGCGCTTGGAGTATGCTCCGGTGAAAGCTACAGTGGCAGAGGTGGCAAAAAGGAAAGTAGCAGCACTTCAAGATGAGAGCTTGGTGGAACCCAAACTCGTCACAACTGTCACAAACATGGGTAAGTTTGACCGGTTCCACCCTACAATAGCTGCACTTGGCAAAAAAACTTCCAGAGGGCTTCATGCATAGTAGCTTGGGTTTCTTGCTAAATACTATTGTTTTTGAGGTTAAAGTCAATCAAGATATCGTAAAAAAAGAAATAGAATACTTGCAGAAGCATGCAGTTGTGGCCTACTTTGTAGGTGGGAGGTAGTCAGTGGACACAATCACGCAGTGGGTGCGTAGCCTCCAAACCACAATGGGCGAGTGGGTGGGGTTGGAACACAATTTAGGTCAAGGCTTTTTCCAGGTGCTAAGAAAGAATCCAGTTCGCACAAAAGCTCCTGTTAGATTAGTACTTTAATCTTGTAAATAATGGATCCTAGCTTCAAGTGGAGTGCTTACAAGATTGCAATTGTGCATGTTGAATTTTAAGGTTTGATGTGAATACCGAGAGTAAACAATGTGCCGTCTTTAGGAAGGTGGAATTGAGTTTGTGCCTTGGAATTTGGAAGGCTCGTTGCCATCACGCACTGAGTTCAAGTAAATATCAAAGTAGTATTCCCAGTGCTTGTAATTTGGGATACAGATATAAGGTTCTTGGCTTAGCCTGGGACAAATAATACGTCAGGAATCAATGAGGTTTGATGATTGGATAACTTTAAGAGAATAGAGCCTATGCCAATAGCATGGTGAGAAGTGTTGTCGCCAAGAAGGATCAAACATGGAGTATCTCAATATCCAATTAATGCCTTGTTATCCCCAAATAATGGTTGAATTGGAGACATGTGTTGACTCGCTCCAGAGTCAATATACCAAGAGGAAAGAGAATCGAAAGGACCTGCTTTTGCCGAAAATAAGTAATGGGGTTCTTCACTACTATAATTGTGAAGATGTTGTTTAGTGGGTCCAACTAGATTCCTCTTCGATTTCCTACAATTTGGAGATTTGTGGACAAAGATGCCACAATTGTTACAAACAACTGGCCATGGAGAAGATTCCTCATTGAAGGGAGCAAGATTATGAGAAGGAAACTTTTGATTGTGCATACGCTTGTCATTCTGGGAATGAGAGTTTTTGTTTTGGGTTTTGGAATGGTGACCAGATGGAAAGTTGCTATTGAAAGCAGGCTTCATAAATTTTCCTTTAATGTAAAATGCACTCGATTTGGTTGCCTCGGTTTTTGATAAATTTATTGCATTTTGCTGCAATATGTTRAAGAGRARATYAACAAATGTTAGATCTGTCAATCCTCCATGTTTCAGGCAAAGCTTCAAGAAGGAGATTCACTTGTTGGGCTTCAGAAAAGGTGCAGCCCAAAATAGYAGCTTCTTGCAATAAAGCTTGYCAGGATTCTAGGAACGCAACAACATCTTCATTATTAGACATCGTCATATGGCATAGTTGTTTATGCAACTGAACCTGGGAAGCCTTGTTAGACYTCTCATAAGTTTGCTTGAGGCAATCCCACACTAGCTTCGAAGTTTGTAGTGGTTGCAAAGCAATAATTGTTTTTCCTCGCAGTGGAGAAGAATATCTAACCGCAAGGCTATGAGGCTTGCAGCATTGGTGGAATCAGAGGACAATTTGGTGCCATTAACAACAGATCAGAGTTCTGAGCGGATTAATAAAATCTCAATTTTTTTACTCTTAGAAGCGTAATTTGAGGTAGTTAAAGGAGTAATGTCATAGGCTCAAGGAGCCAAATTGGAGGAAGACGAGGCCATACTTGGAGTGAAGCAAGTCCAAGCCTGCTTTCCAAGTTGACACTAATAAAGCGTAGATTCAAAGAACTTTATCAACWAAAATTGAAAGATCATTTTGTCGAATTAGCCAAATTGAATAATTGTATTGGTGTAGCCTACATGTGCATTGAAACTTCTGTATGGGATGATTTCAAATGCTATAGTTTGTTCTTTCAAAGTTGGTTCTACAGGTTYGATAGTGATTTGGTAGAATCTGCTCAAAAGTCAAAAGATCTAAAGGTTCAATAGGAATTTGATAGGATCTTCTCAAAAGATTTGAGATCATTCCATCATCAAGACTCTCTTCATCTTGTTCTTCTGGAAATGCATGATAGTTTGTATCTATTGCAAGATTAATCCGCAGATGCGCTTCAACTTCATCTCGTAGTTCTTCAATTACAATGAGGTCGACAATATCAGCAATTGGTGTCAAAGAATAGCACATGATGATTATTGATGCGCATTTATTCTTGGCTTCGATACCATGTGTGTGAAGTGGATTACAAAGAACATTTGTGTATGTTATTAATAATAATAAATATAGAAGAAAAAGATGTTTAAATAGTCATCAAACAGTCAACAAGTGTGACTGTTAAGCTACTCTAAGGATGTGCCTATTTGTTACATTGTAACAACATACATAATTGTACTAACACCTTTCACCTCATTAGAAATGGATTGATTCAAAGCTTTCCACGTATATATTGATTTAGATTAGAAGTTTCAAATATATGTTTATAAAAAAAGCAATTTTTTCTAATTTGCTCGGACTGTCTGGTGGAGAAAACAGGGTTGCTATTTTGTGAGCCTGTGAGCCTATGAGCCTGCAAAACTGTGAGCCTGAAAGTTTTGGAATTTTTTTTTGACTGGGCACCTATGACCGTGAATGCCAAAGGCATTGCAGATTTGGGTGGAATTTGATGATGGACCTATACCCGTGGACGTATAAAAATCGAACATAGGGGTTAGGATATTCAAGTCATGGTCACGTCTCTGCAAAATTATCATACAATGGATAGGGTTGCATTACCAATGAACACATCTAATTTCCAAAAGAAAGGAGAAGGGCGAATTATAACTATTTAGATATAAAGTGATAATTCTGCTAGTACATCAGCCCACATGCCATAAAGTAGAGATTGTAATACAACAAGCTCAATGTAAGCAAAACTGACATCAAGTAGATGATGTTGACATAGACTGAGAATGGTCACTACTATCAGTCGATGATGACTCCCTCTCTGACTCTATTGCTCCAACGTCCAAAAACTGCATAACTCTAGAATCTAAATTACTCGATTTTTTCCTCATAGGCATATTTCGCTCAGATGCAAATGCTGAAGCTAATGCCTCTGCATAGACAGGCAATGTATAAGACTTCTCCGGGATTGGGAAAAATCCGGACAAAGTGAAGAACGGCCTATTGGCTGCTTTTTTAGGAATCATGCTGCAAATACAAAATAGAATATCAGAAATGAATACAAAATCATATGCAAGTGTGAATAAACATTTTTGCGGGTTGGAGATAAATGAGATGGTTCAGTTATATTTACATTTCCAAATGAATATACAAGATGGGGAATCTACATAACAAGGATACAAAATTAGTATGACAAGAGGACTGCCTAAACATTTATTGGAAACTGAATTAATATGTCAATGATTGTACCTGTTCTATCCATTCGCTCCCAAAAATGGAATTAGCGACCACTAAGAGCTTCCCCATTTTGTGGACCAACTTCGATGCCTTCTCTTTGCTCCCATCCTTCATTGCATCAATAAACCCCCCCGTTGTCTGCTCATCCGGAGGTGTTTCCTCCTTGTAGATGCGGCCCGCAATATCTGAGGCCGCAGCAATTTCATACTGCACACAAGTTGAAGTAAGCAATAGTCAGTGAAGTAACTATCCCTTCAAAACCATAATAACATGCAAACAAAAATTGGAAAATGCAATAACCCCTTACCCGAAAAATGAAAGATGTAAAAACTTTGATAGACATCGGGTACCAACTTTTCCTCAGGTTTTGTTTGCATTGTAACATCTCTGAGGAACTGAGATGTTCAACAAACTTCTCCAATGGCAGCACGCCATACTTGCGTACACGGTATAACGTGTGCACTAAGCTAGTCTTGATAAACGAGTTCTCGATTTGCTTGAAACAAAGTACAAAATGAAATTAAAGACTACAGTCACCAAAAAATACAAATGACACATTGAAATCCAAAGATGACAAAAGAATCACTTACCTGTTTATGTCATGCATAGCATGCATGGCATTACCAATTCTACCCTTCGTTTCCAAAATGTTGGAGTCCACAACAACGTGCCAGTCTCTCTTGTCGCTATAGCTTTTGGAAATATAGGATCTCCAAGCAAGAAGGCGATGGTTTCCATCACAAACAAAGAACTTGGACTCTTGAAGATGCTCCAAGCCAGGTGTTGCATTGAGGTAGGCGTTGAACTCATCATTCTTTTCATGCCAAAGTGTATCCCACGACTTTTTGTCTGCATCCGAGAAGGTCTCCTCTTCCCTTTGCTCATTAGTAACAGACACGTAGAATACAGCAGAGCCATCTCTATATCCATTTACAAACTTGTTTTCCAGTTTTGTAAGATCGCATTGCAACGCCGGTCTCACCATAGGCATGGCAACCATACGACATAAAGGAATCATAAGTCGAGAAATAGAGTGAGGTTTCAATCGC
The DNA here is from genome assembly GCA_006891605.1 of Pleurozium schreberi. Taxonomy (NCBI): domain Eukaryota; kingdom Viridiplantae; phylum Streptophyta; class Bryopsida; order Hypnales; family Hylocomiaceae; genus Pleurozium; species Pleurozium schreberi. Next base: position 149,147 of record VACF01001360.1, on the reverse strand, counting down.
AACTCAGAAATGGATTTGACTGAATTTACTCTCTGTTCTCTCCGTAGAGAATCTTCAGTGATGGTTTCATCCACTCTGTCCGTGTCAACATCAGCTACTGTTGACATCGCTGGTTGAGATATATGACTGGCTGCTTCTTCCAAGGCATGGGATGCTGGTGGATTTGAATCCTGAGCTCCCATCTGATCACAGGATGACAAAACATCTGAACATTAGTACGGGGACACGGAACCCTAAACTGAACCACTACAATTCAGTGGTACATCAAGATTGCGTTTCAGGATTAGGATGAGGCCCATTAACAAAAGATTGTGGCAAACAGGGTTCGAAATGCTAAGACTAAGTGCAACTGCCATCCACCTCTAACCCATCCATAGACAGCGAAGATGAACATTTACTGGAAAGTGCAATCCGAGGGCACCAGAATGCATCTCCAAGTTTGCGCAAACGCTGAAATCGACCATGAAAAATCAAGCTCATTTCCCATTCAATGACCACGAACGATACCATGAGGCCTCGAAATCGGAACTGCGACTAGGTGAAAAATCAACCCAGCACCGGGATGAGCTCTCTTCTGAGACTGACCGAGCTCCCATCGGCGCCGAGGGGAAGGATGAAGACCACGCGACGAGACAGTGAGACAGATTCCAAGGCCACCGGAATCAATCAAGACATTCAATCAAGAGCCCCTAATCAAAATGCAAGATTCAAACTCCTGCCCCCACTGAACAATCATGAATGCATCCCTAAATCTCGAAAATGGATTATAAAACCAGCAGCGGGGTTTCAAGTTCTATTGTTGATTTGGGTGGTGCTAATGAGCGATCAGGGGCATCCCAAGAAGCGCAGGCAAGTCTGGATCACGAAAGGCATGCCATTGTGTTCTGAGAAACTCCCAGTTGGCATTCAGGATCTCCGCCTCGCAGATGCAGTTCAAGAATCCTCGGCATCCCGAAATCGATTTTCAGACTGAGGTTTCAAGATTAAGAACCAAAACATCGATCAGAACACGAACCAGATCGTGTATTCCGCTGACGCTAGAACCGCCATCGGCGCCAAATACAAGGGCCGGGACCAGCACTGGGTTTACGTGAAATCTGGAAATCTGACGTTCAGCTCCCGGAGGAACTCCTGTCTTTCGAGACCAATGAGGCTTCCATTGGTGCCGAAAGGAGAAGTCGAGATCGGAAGTAAGCAATCCATCGAGCAACCCAGACGTCTAAAAACTGGATTAGAATACGGACCAGATACCTAAACCACTGACGCTGGTGCTGCCATCGGCGCCGAATGCAAGGGTCGCTTTGGTCGGGCCCAGCACTAACTTCAAGAAATCTAAAAAACTGACATTAAGCTCCGGACGAACTCCTGTCTTCTGAGACCAATCAGACTTCCATCGGCGCCGAGGGGAGCAGTCGAGGTTGGCAGTACGCAACCCACACGTCCAAAAATTATTTCAGAATACGGACACTAATCCCTAAACCACTGACGCTGGAGCTGCCATCGGCTCCAAATGCAAGGGTCGGGACCACCAATAGCTTCAAGAAAAATTCAAAATGGTCGTTGGGCTCCGGACGAACTCTTGTCTTCCGAGACCAATCAGACTTCCATCGGCGCCGAGGGGAGCAGTCGAGGTTGGTAGTACGCAACTTACACGTCCAAAAATTTGATGTGAATATGGACACAAATCCCTAAACCGTTGACGCTGGAGTTGCCATCGGCGCCAAATGCAAGGGTCGGGACCAGAAAAACAGATGTTGTGCTATACGGGAATGCCTTACCAATGACCACGAAGAATGTAACCCCGTTTGCAAATTCTCCCGTCGGCGCCAAGTGCACCAGACTTTAACCAAACCACGGAAGAAGACTACTGTCGGAGTTCACTGAACCTGTCTCTCGTGATCTTTACAGATCTCCATTCGGCGCCAAGGGAAGTATCGGGACGCTGCAACCCCAATCAACGAACATAAATGCAACCCTAGAAATCGGGAAGGCAATGACGTCCAATAAAGTTCACGCCAATGATCTCAGGTCTGCCAATACCGAAAGGCCTGCAATCGGCACCGAGCGCAACGATAGGGATTCGACTAATAATACTTTAAAAGAATCCCGTTTAGGACCCTTCTACTGCCTTACCGGTAACCTTGTTGCATCCAATCCCTATTTGCAGATTCTTCCTTCGGCACCGAACGCAACCGACCTCAGCCGAACTTGGTGAAAAGGCCACGATCGGAGCTCAACACTTGTGATACAGAAAGGGCTCCCATCAGCGCCGAGAGCGACAATCGGGACATCAAGACGGAAACCCAGAAAATCGAAAACGAATTTAGTGTCCCTAAAACCACCTTACTGGTGATCTCGATGCTCCTAATCTTTGTATACAGATGTTTCCATCGGCGTCGAGGGAACCAAACCCTACCTCCAACGACAAGGTGTCCCCAAAGAAGAGAACAAAGCAATTTCTTCCGTGACCACTGAGTCATTGGTACCGAGCCTTACCTCGTGAGTTTCTAGAGTTATGCCCTTCTGGATGGCAGTCAGGATTTCTGCATCTCGACCTCTTTCATCGCTCCCACTTGCGTCGCCTTCACTTTCCAGTCCAGCGTTTGCGGAGCTCCTGGTAGTGCGTCTCTTGTACATTTTCACAATTTCCTTTGCCAAATAGCCCCCAAAATAAACAAATTAGCTTACAGCTTGCAACTAGAAATATAACAAGTGGTTGTAGGGATAGATTACTTCGACCCTAGCATACGTACTTGGTATCGCTAGCCGAGAGACTAACGACAGCGGACAAGCAGAAGCACTTCTTGCAAAGGATGAGGTGAGGATAGTGCTAGATGCCAATTATGGAGTCAAGGTTACGTCAAGGGTATTAGGTCTTCCCACCTTAAAGGCATTCAATGATTTCTGTGGAGTTTGTTTTTATTGTATCATGTAATGAACTACTCAAAAATAAACCCTATCTGAACCTACTGTCTTCCTGCAGACGAATATTACAAGTATTTATAGTATACATAAACTGACTCAGTCATTTTGGATTCTATTCTAGGAGACCTGGAGTAATATTTATCGAAGGATTTACACAATCCAAATATTCACTAGACTTTGGGCTCTGCAAATCCTATGGAATTTTGATTGACGTAGTACACCAGAACCACTTGCATTTAATATATGGCTTGCGTAACTTCATTTGAAGCTCAAAAATAATCACATCAACAAAATTAACCTCATCTTCCCTACGGTCAGAATTGATACATTAATGAGAGTTTGGTATATTTTTTAGATCCAAGGGTATCCTATGATTTAAGATAGCAACTTCTATGGGTGATGAGGGTTGTTATATAAACTGTAACATTGATAGTGGCTCTTCCACAATGCAGACTGTAGTTATATTGAGTTAGCCTTTGCGATTCAAAATGTGTAACAAACTGGAAGTCTATACTGAAGTTTAAGTACAAGAGGAAAACAACATAATGTAAACCATTATAGATCCTCAGTGAATAAGTCATTTAGACAATGTCTACCTTACATTTGTAGTAATAATTTTCAAATTGTATACGGAACGGGAAGTCCAAAGACGGAGATGCCGAATCGAGAGCGGACGTGTCTCTTGCACTGGAGTACTTCCATGCATCGACACCCAAAAACTCATTAAATCGGACATGCAACAACATACTCGACTTTGCAAACAATACAAGGACTCCAAGACTAAGGAGGAAGCTGAAACACGATACTTGGCCATTCGATCTTGGTGGCTATCATCTAGAGCAGCTTCTGAAGATGCTCTATGAGAACTGGAGTTGTGGCTTGCTTTTTGGCACTTTCGATATCCCCAATGGGGAGGAGCTATGCAAATGGTAAGTCTTATTCCATTTTTGTATTTGTATTACGTGTACTAAATATTCAAGAAGTCCTTTTATTTCCTTTCTTTTGGGGTCATTCTCTCGAAGAAATTTCTAGTCAGCGATTTCTGGGATCAAAACAAACTGGTGCTCACTCTCCCGTCGGCGCCGAGGGGAGAATTGACCGCCTCATGTTGAGATCCAAATTATCGAGACAACGCTATAAAAAGGTACTGGAAGAAAAAAAATGAGTTATAAAAAAAATTTCCTTGGCATGTCTTAGAACATTTTTTTTTTTTTTTCAGGGTTTGACAATCGATGAAACTGTGGACTTGCCGTCATGCAATTTGTCCGAAACTGTTCACAACAAATGGTTGCAACAATCTGGTAATCGAGGTGATGATTTGTTTGCCGCCACATGTGATGACTGCATTCGAGCCTTCCAACAAATGACAAACTATCGAGCATTTCTGAAGGGTAAAACAACAAGGTCAGGGCCATCCAAGGAAGAGCTAAAGCTAAGAGGCGCTAGACGTAGTGGCGATCCAAAGAAGATAGCGGAAGCTTTGAATGTTCTTCCTGGAGCTGCAGATGTTGGAACTCGTATTCCGCATTTGGAGGGAGAAGAGGTGTTTGGTAGTAGTAAGCGCAAGCTTGACCTCCCTATTGGTTCAGATGGTGACTCTCACCAACCAGATAAAGTGAACTTCTCTCAACCATGAGTCATGACCCGATCTACGCGCACACCAAGAGAGGTCAGCAGGGATGCAGAGAATCTAGGTACGCCTGCACATCAACCACACGTTACATCAGCTTTGGAGACTGATTGCGACACTTCCCAATGGCACATTGCAAGACTTTCACACAAGTCTAGCTGTAAGTGTCACGCTCAACAACAGGGATCAAATGTCCGTTGCGTTGCTAAGATTGCGAAGGGGTCAAAAGGCACTCCGGCTCCAACATACCGTGGCAGAAAAAAACAATATGGCGGAAACAAGGAGATCGTGACAAATTTCTGGTTTTGCCTGGATGATATACATCGATGTGTTCAAGGCTCTAAACGTCCTTGGGTGATTGATTAGCCTCAGGTACCAGACATATGGCCTGTACTTACAGGCACTAGCTTGACTCGCCAGGAGACGCTACTTTTGCAAGAGGCCAGCTTTCAACTTCAAGACCAATCTCCTATGTCGCCTCGACGTTTGTTCACAATGTCTAATGTTTTTGAGGTGGTTCCATATGATCACCCTATTCCTTTGCATGCAAATAGCTATCTGACTACTCGAAAGAATAAGCCCATCAGACGTATTGCAAATGCTCCTACTACGGAGCATCGCAATAAGTGGGAGAGTGCTGGGAACGTGAAAGGCACCATTTTGGGGGTAACCATGCTCCCCTTGCCAGGACTTGGAGCCATAATTTCGCTCCAATCTGGATTGGAGCCCCAACACAAAGTTTATCGAATCACGCTTGGTATGTACTCCGAGTGCACATGTCCTGATTTTGTRGACATGGCTGTCTCARCAATTGGTGGWCGCCATCAATATGTGAGCTGCAAACACCTTTATTATTTGTTTCGCTATTTCTGCAAAATGAACCTCGTTGAAGACAAATTTATTCACTCTCCAAGCTTCAGCTTCAATGAAGTGAAGAAACTCCTCATCAAGGCTAGTATCATCAATGTTCTGGATGCAGACCTCCTACATACCTAGATATCCTAGAATATCTAAGTGTCTGCAAATTGAGTAAGGAAGCCTTAGGACTCAAATTATATATGTAGCCGTAGGAGTATCAGTTTGTCATTGGCAAGGATTATTGCTTCATGGATTTTTTTTAAATACTTCATTTCGATCAGTGTTCATCTTATAAGCTTCTGTCATTTTTCCCAACTATGTATACTTACAGTACTATGCACACCATCTAAAATTTGAACTGGAACACAAAAAGTACACATCCACGGTTATAGGACCATGGTAATAGGTCTGTGATCCTAAACCCTAAAATTTAACAAAAAATACAGAAACTTCCCTTCATTTTATAGATTCTTATTCTTTTATCTGAAATTGTCAAGTTCTGTACCCTTTTTTTTTATTTTCGAGCTCTGCACTCACAGAATCCCTGCTCACCGCTCACAAGCTCACGCTCACAGGCTCACAAAATAGCACCGCTGGTGGAGAAAAAAACTACATATCATACAATATTTTTTTAACCATACAATCAAAAGATAAGAAAATAGTTGGGCCTTAAAGAAAATCCTTGGGCATATGTTGTATAAAAATTTTAAGGAAAAAAATAAAATTCCATTCATAGTAAGCTTCCCAAACTTTCTATGTTGCTGAAAAATGCAACTATCATATCCATGAAGATTGGATGGAAGGGCCATCAATCTTTTGACTAAATTGAACYATGCATAWTATGTTCTGGCTATTGTTAAAYCCATCCTTAAATTCTTGCAAATAAAGTGGTGCTCCTCTTAGAATTCCATTATTGCCTTTATCAAACAACTAYTAGATCCTAGTTTTTATTTTCATAATTTGACATACCTTCAATTTTATTTGGCATTTATGAATTTATAGAAGAGAAAAATGAAGATAAGTTTACTTTTTAGTTAAACTTTAGAATTGTGTGACTTCAAGATARGAATAAGGAATGAGTTGTGGAGACAAAAATGGGAGCCAATGGGTATCAAGTGAACCATRTGGTTGAGAAATTGAGATACAWGCTAGAATCACCTACTTTTATCAAAATAGGTGTATAGTCATGATAAAAATGGAYGATTTTTCCCTCTCATATATTCTTTTTTTTGTATGTTTGTTTCTTGATCTCAAACAGATAAATGAAAGTTACCTTTAAAATATTTTTTTACTTTYATTTTATTTTTGAATGGATAAAATAATTTTTTATTTGAATTTATTGTGCAAAAGTTATGTCAAAAGGAGTGAAGAAGGATTAGTTGCCACTAGATTCAAAAACAAGAATTTCAAGGGCTCATACGTACTTCACTGAGTGCGGATTGTTTTTAGATTGATGAGGATTTGTATCATAGTTTTGCCTYTAAAAAAAYATTATAAAACTTTTATTTTAAAGTTACAAAGTGAAAGTTATGGGCTYGGAAGCAAAACTAGTRTTAAKTTGCTTTTGAATTTACGAAACTTTRATTGGCTATTAAACAAGAGATTTCAACTTGAAATTTAAAATGCTTTTAYAAATTTTYTTTAGCTTTCCAAAAAGTTRTCACACTCTTARTTCAGAGTTAGAAAGTGAAAGATATGAGCTTGGAACTTGGAACTRTTGGAAGTAAAGYAGTGCATAGTTGCCACTAGATTTTATAGTCTTTCTTTCAATAAGCCATAGATAATGGAGTATCCAAGTTTTGGAGTTGAAATTTTAGTATGATATTTATGAAAAAATTGTATTTCTAAGAAAATATATCAATATATAACCATTTAAAGTTGTTTTGAAATCGAAGGTCCTTCAAAATAAAGGAGTAATGAGTTGCCATTAAAWTKAARRRRA
>VACF01001360.1:0-141787 GCA_006891605.1 Pleurozium schreberi | reverse complement strand
TTYMAMYTKWAAWTTTKRRGGKTTTWRRAATTTATATTAGCATTTTGAAAAACTATCATTCTCTTGATTGGGAGCTTTGATAGTTTAGGATCAATRAGGCATATATGAATAYAAATATGACTTTCTATGTTTATTTGCTTTTCGTCCCATGTACCTCCTTTGTATTGTTTGCACATGTGGTGAGTGGTTGAGGTTATTGCTAGCCAATGAAGCTATTTTAGAAATGTTGACTTTTCAAAATTATTTTTGATAAATTCAAATCATATTGATTTTATATTATAAGTGTAAAGAGTTTTTTTATGAGTTATTATGTATATCAAAATAATTTGATATTTGTACTAAAAATGATGCTTGAAATTTTAAAATAAATAACAACTACTTTTGAATTATTTATTTTTTAAATATTAGAAAATAAAAAATGTGAATGAAAAATACATAGTATTGTGTGATTTAGACTTTTTTATTTTAACATATGAACTTAATTTGCAAATTCAATAATCCATTTCAAAAAAGGAAAAAATCTAAATCTATTAACCACTATTTTAAAAGCTACATAATGGGTAAGGCAGTTCCAAGAAGTTGTGAATTAATTAGTGAAGTTGTATTTTACCCCTAATTTGTCATGACTTTTGAAAACACATTATAAGTTAGACTAACCGGCTAATTGTGACATTTGAGTACTTGAATCCATGAATGTTTTGGACTTCTTTGATATAGCTTAGGATGACCCTAGAACATGATTGCAATTAGAAGTTGAACAAACATATTTAACTCCTAGAGTCCCAAATATTGTCTCCTTGAGGGACAAAATAGATTTTAAGCAAGCTCCTATAGTTTCAATGTTAATTGTGATTTTTGAAATTTGTATGAAGATAGAAAAATACTTTAGTATTCTTTGTTTCAATCGGTGCCCAAGAGTGAAAGTTTTAGTACAATAAGCCCAAATTCTAGTTTGGCGGGCAAGAAAAAACAATCACAAAAAATTAAAATATTTAAAAAATCTTGTAGATTGTAGATTGTATTTTTATGTAATAAGCGGCTTTAATTCATTCCATTTGGATGTATGAGTTATGGACAATCTCGTTTTGGGGGCAATCAGATGGATTAGTTTTTCCTTCAATCGTGAACCTATTTCTTCTTAAAAATTATTCAATGAAAGAAAATTCAGCGGTTTCATTGTACAAAGAAATATTGACTCTGAACTCAATTTTTTAACATACAAAATTACAAACTCAAAATCAATAGGGCAAAATGTTCATGCTAAGAAGATTCAAAGATAAAAAATTCAATTGAATAAAGTGCAAAAAAACTTGTTTTCTTCACTTTGAATGCAAATATCTTGCAATCTACGCAATCAAAGTTTCTAAAATTTCCTCCATACATGTTGATATTAGTCTAGTGCAAGATCCTAGGGTTTGAAATGATTCTTTTAAAAAAAGTTAAGGGTTAAAATTAAGATGCTTTACATTTTTACAAATTAAATGCATGTGAAATGAATATAACAAATTCTAATAGTAATTCAATCATTTAGTAAAGAAATCCAATTGTTAAAACAAATGGAAATAATCATAAGTATTAACCCCTAAAAGACTGAGTGTCATTTTGGGCACAAATTATGAAAATGTCACTTTTCAAGGCAATGAGAAAAAAAAAAAAAAAAAAAAAGATTCAAAATTCAACTATACGAATTTGTACTAGACTACTATAGGAATGTATAGAAAATATCTCAGGAACTTTGATTGCACATATTGAAAGATTATAATGTTTGAAGTTAGAAGGAATTTTTTTTTCGAGCCTACTTGACAGGGCCAGTAGACTTTAAGTCCTCTTAGACTGAGAATTTTACACTGCAAATGGTTATTTTTTTTACATTTGCAGCTTATATTATATAAGTTACATATCTACAAAATTTCAGAACTATAAGAGGAGTTTTGCACATGCTTCCTGAAGCTACCTCACCTACCTAGAAAGTTCAAAGTAGCATAACTTTAAATCTGGGCACCTGTTAAAAAAACAAACATATATTCCCTCTAAAGGGATACATGTTCACACCTTGAGTGAGTATTTGAAGAACATTCATTAAAAAATGAATTTTTACACACCTACCCAAGATTACCTTCGTACGGTCCATGGTCATTCAGTCCTTTAGGTCTTTAGTTAAAAACTTCCAAAAACAATAGAATAACAAAAATTACGTGGAGAACAACTTTGTGCCATTTTTTCCACAGGAGTTGCAAAGGTGTCCRAGCCAAGTATTGAGTATGGATTAGCAGTGGCTCATGTGCACTTGCAACCACTGAAAGACCTCAGATTGCTGCACCTTTACAAGGCTCTCGAAAAGTCCAAATCTGATACTAATTCTTGACCATACTCTTCAACCAATATTTGCGACCCACTCAAAATATACGTTGAGGTCAACAACAAAATACTCTAAAGTACTGCTTGGAGTGTTGCTTGAAGTGAGTTTTTTTAACCTACCCACTCAGTGATAAATGAAATTTTATTTGCCACCTATATGTATTGAGGTGACTGGGTGATATTGTATTTACTGCCCTCTCAAAACAACTGAAGTCGGGGTGTCTGATTCCAATTATCCTTCTTTTTTTTCCACATGCGCTTCAAATTTTCACCCCCAAGCAACACTCATAGGCCAAGTAAGTAGCTAGAAGGATCCGTCAACAACCAGAAGACTGGATTCAATTCATTCCAACATCGTCGACCAGGATTGCAGCAATGAGCGATTTAGTTCATGTTGGAATGAATTGAGTCGATGCCGCAGCGCATGAAGAATCATTATACCACTGTCGGTAAAGACACAACCAACCAATTTCTCGGCCGCATCCGTCACGTTCACTTCTGTTGAAGTCAAGTTTTGTTAAATTGGCGGTCTTCTACGCATCACTTTGACATCCTTCAGGATAAGCGACCCAAAACGACAATCTATCAATACTTGTGTCGTAGTGTTTAGAGCTTTGTGTACATGACTGTCCTAATTGGCGGCCTCCAGGATCGTGCCAACGTCGCGAGATTGACGAGTGTTCCCATGTCCATGTCGCAGTTGATGATCGGGAGGTTCAGACGGCACAGATATATGTAGCAGCGAAATATTCAGGAAGAATCGTCCGTAGCGACAACTCAGCCAGTCGAGTAAACGACTGCCTCACCTGGTTCACCAGTAGGAAMCTTGTTGCATTCAGCCTTCTGTGTGGAGATCGCTTTTGCATTCTTTGGTCGGCGATGGCGACCGAGAATGTGGACGTGGAAGGAGTGGTCGTCTCCTGCACCAAGCCGACAGTTGGATTCTGAGGGTGGACGACGTACAGGGCAGCTGATCGAAATCATCCTCCCCACGGACGGATTCGTGCTCTCGTATGGCTTAGAGGCTGCGTTGCAAGCAGAGTTAGTCTAGGATGCCCACACGCTGGAGCGATTCGCCGTGACCACGGTAAAGAACCCGGCTCGCTGATGTTGCCTGTCGTCTTCGAAATTCGCCGCGAGCCAAGCGACGAGTTTGGAAGGTTGGTTTGCACTGAATTGCCCTCTGCACGCCTGTCCAATCCTGTCCAACGGAGTGCGCACATGGCGTCCGAGGGGCTGGGGAAGGCACTTAGTTTCCCGCGGGGAGTGGGTTCAGGGAGATCGCCGCCGGTTAAACTGGTTTCTGGGTGTTGGACATCGTCACGGCGCAGCGGCACCTCGCGTTCAGTTGCGYAGCATGCTGTTCGCGGCCACGGGGTTGATCCTCGTCGACCGATGGAGGCTGCACTGCAGGAGTGCCGCCATGCCCAGTTCCCGGACTGCGTCATGAGAAAAAACTCCGATCGAGTGTTCACGAGGCGCCTCAGCTCGCGCTCCTTTTCGTGACTGCTCCCAAATTGCAGGCTCGGCTTATTTTCCCGTCTCTTTGACTGGTATCCTGTTTCCTGGACACATTAGCCACAAATCAGAGTATGACCCGCACTAGTGATCGCAGATCTGCCTCAGGATTCCCCCTGTAGCATTTCCAGAGGTGAGTAAACCGTTTCRAGTGCTTCTCGTTGGCAACTGACGGATCCAAAGAATGGGAAGTGTCTCCTTCTGATTACCCGGTAGCCAAGTGAAATTGCCGTTTTGCCGAAAGTGTAAACCAGATAACTTGAGGCATGAAAACTGTCCCTGAAAATTGCCAAACCTTAGCCAGATGACTATGTTCAAAACCTTTTTGTTACCAACAATGATCAAAAATGGAAGTTTGGAATTCATATTTGGAATCAGAGACTGCGAATGTGGCAGGAAAGATGGAGAAATACAAAATTATCCTCTACAAATAAGGGAGAAATGAGGGGGTCAGTACTTCCTTGCCAAATCCACAGAACAGAGGAACCATGCAAGGAAACGAGAAGCAGAGTGGATTAATCAGAAGAATTACAGTTGTGGGGTTGGTTTCTACAGGCATTCCAGGAAAAAGAATTAAACAATCTTTGTCCTGGACACTCACGACCAGGAACCCGGGGCCACTCATAACCGAGTTGACACAACGCCATTCAAACCTGGTTTCTCCTTACCCGGCGTGGCGGCTTGCTTGGAATAGTGGAACTGAAAAGAGCACGCAGGTTAGCAAATCGCCAATTTTGATAATTTGGCATAGTCCCGGTTCTAATTTTGTGGAAMTCATCATTCGGCTCCAGGCTCCAGAAACTAGACCCGGTTTAAGATTTGAGTTTCAGGCCGTGCACCCTGAAGAGTAACAATTCGTGGACTTCCGCCAAAACATAACCAAAATGACGTGCCTGCGACGACTAATCAACCTGATTGTCCTACCTGGAACTCAAGCTCTTGGAATGCTCATGGTGCAAAGTAATTGCTTCGACATAGCCAGAAGCAATGGAGTAAGTAACGTCGTATTTCTCACAGAGACGCGCAACAATCGGTTGCAGTTGCGGGAGGTGACAGTGATTCACCGTAGGAAACAAATGGTGAATCACTTGATAATTCAAGCCCCCACTAAACAGATGGATCCACTTCTTGCCCACCCCGAAGTCCTGCGCCGTGATCACCTGGTGCTTGTACCAATCCGAGTCTTCAATGTGAGTTGTATGTGGAACCAGATGGTTGATCTGCGTGTTCATCATGAAAAGAATGGAAAAGATTGAATAAGGTAGGAAGGCGAAGACGAAGCTGTTGCTGAAAGAATCCAAGCAGAGGAAAGGCCACGCGTGAACGACAACTATCGTCACTACGCGTCCGAAGATGTGCACAATCCGACGGAGGCCTGAAATGCCCATCATGGGCACAACATCGTTGTACAAATTGCTCTGCAGCATCCGGAGATCCGCCGTGGTGGCCATACCGATCTGCACAGCCATGCTCCACCGAAACAGCGTGTACACCCAGAAGCTTTGAAATTGGTGCATGGGTGACCATTTCACGTCTCGATGCTCCCGCTTCATCCAGTCGTGGTGGTGCACGTCGGGGTCGCGGTCGCCGAGGTTCGGGTAGCTGTGGTGACCAATGTTGTGTTGGTGGTACCAAACGAATGGGGAAGAAAAAAATGGGAAAAAGTAAGGAACAGTGGCATTGACACGCCAGTTGGAGGTTAGTGCAAAATGGGTTGCGTCGTGGAAGGTGTTCACCCCGACGAGCCAGGCCGTGAGCGGGAAAAGCACCAAACATCGCCAGTCGCCGCGAAAAAACCCGGGGAAAGTGGCGATGGAGAGGGCGGCCATGATCGCGATCTCTATCCATCGGGCAGGGGTTGCTTTCGTCGCTTCACGTAGTGACACATTCCGCCGATTGGCCTCCTCTTGAAAATGCTCCTTCACCTGAAATTTCAGAGCCTCCCCGAAGGCACTCGGCCATTCAAACTCGTGCTCCGTGATGCCGTGTTGCTGCTCCAGCGTCTGCAGATGCTTGCTGTCGGAAGCGTCGATTTCATACTTGGCAAGAATGGCGTCCAAGACCGCCCGAGAGGTGAACGGGTGGTGACTCTCGAACATCACCGTCGCGTCGCGCTCATTCGCTATAAGATTCGTTCTCCGAAAAAAAATCCGCTACTATTCAAGGCACTTCAATCAGCGAGGTTCTTTGCATCTTCCACGCTTGTCAACTTCGTTTGCCAGTTTCAGTATCCACGATCCTCTTTTCGTGCGAGCTTCGGAAATTTTGAGGCCTTACTACAAGTGCATGTTGTAAGCAAGGAAGTGAGATCAATTMTCATGGAGACGGGATATTCATGGAATAAGTCACAACACAGAACGCGTTTTAAGAGTGTCATATCTGCATGGCAGTTCCAATTTATCCTGAAGCAACCGCGTGTGGTTACTCGCCCTGCCTCTACGACCTACCAATGCATGGCTCCAGATTCGATTCAGGCCATGCCCTGTTTGCAGAATTGTGCTGAAGTGGTCCAAACAATACGTCATYTCCATTTCATATCTGGAGATGGCGCGGCAATTAATGTCAAGCCACGGCAGTGACAGCGTCGACTTCAACGCCCATCATCTACTGCGTCGAAATTAGCAGACCAATTTCCCACGCGAAATGCAATACTGCATGAACTTCATGTTCTGTTCTTGAGGAAAGAGCACCAGGCGGGGATTTTGGATCTCCGGTGGAAAGTGATCCATGCAAAAATTATACTCCATGGATCACTGTCCACCGGAGATCCAAAATCCCCGCCTGCAAGTGCTCGTGCTCTTTCCTCAAGAACAGAACATGAAGCTCATGCAATATTTAGTGGTGAGCATTTCGAACTGGCCTGCTAATTTCGACGCAGCAGMTGAYGGGCGTTGAAGTCGATGGAGTWTTTTGCATGGTTTCTTCTACAAAGAATAAACTATGAGTTTTCACTTGTTTTGAAYGGAAACAACATGAGATATGRAATGTGTAAGGTAGGAGGTCCTAAAATGGAGCACRTTCTAAAAYCAATCAGSSTCWAGAGGTACATTTTGCAYTMTCCAATGTACAAGCAATSTACATTTGAGGAGGTGGTCCGTTTTAGAGCCCATTSAAATGCRYTKTTCTGCAACTTYAAAAATYCATAACTAATTCCACAAAGCTCCAAAAAATATGAAAYGAYTTGGGTTARATGCCATTTCCACTTGTCTTTCAAGGAAAAYTTACTAAAAAATTATTTCAAGCAGTTTTGCYTTGCCAAAATTGAGCTTYARCCCTTCGTGGGCGCTTTRTGGACCTCCTACCTTAAATGTGTTGTGAAATCTACAAATTTGGAATTTTGCACAAAGGATCTAGAGAGAATTTATGGAGAGAAATCAATCATATAATTCTAGGTATTTTCAAGCTATAGTACAATGATTTGGTTGTCAACAAGCTACACTAAATAGGGGTATGAAGGGGACCAAACAATTAAGGGGACTTAATGAGGGAAATTGTAGATGTTTGAAACATGATGTATAGGCCTTGGATACTTCGGTCACTATTGATGTACAACAAAGGTAGATATTTATATAGTGTAAAATATCGATTAATTAGTATCAGTCCCCTTAATACCCCTTTCGAGTGTATATTTTAGAAATTTTGAAAACTCATAATTTATTTTTGTAGAAGAGAATATCAAAAATTTGATCCTCTAGTGTACTATGTTGATGAAAGAAATTGAGTTTATAATCATAGATGATTTCATAGTTATAAATACATTTATAAAATTGCATTTCAGCATTGTAACACTCACCATAGCTTGAAAAAAAACTTTGAGCACATTAGAGTCATTGGAGAAAAACAAGAATGTCTCCTCTTTTGCAAGGGTGAATTCATATAACTTCCTTCTAAATGCCAAAAATATATTATAAGAGGAATGGAAGAAAATTAAGTGAGGAAGTGAAGCAAGAAACAAGATAGGTACCAACATTGTTGGTGTGTAGAGAATGGTGAGTTGGTCATATCAAATGTCAAAATCAAATCAAATAGAGCCACATCAACACTTGAAAGTTCCTATTACAAAGACAAATGTAAATCTAGATATTTTTAAACACAATGAATTATAGACAATTGAGAATCTAGACTCAAAAACTTCATTATTGCAAGTTTTTGTTTTCCTCCCAWCCTTTTGTAGCGCCCCTTAGTGACACTTACCTTTTCAAGCTCATCCAAAGTATCTTTATAGTAATTTACTCCTATTCACACCAAAAATTACAATCTTCTAACACTACACATGCCATATATTTGTACTACTAGGTTTCAATTCTAGTCCATGTCCCATAACTTTCATTACTTGATTCTTACTCTTATCTTGAAATAAGATCAGATTTGCTTATGTATTTTACAAAGGAAACATTGCTTTATTTTTAAACAGAGGGAGTACAAGACACCATGCACATCATTTGATGACATGGGATGGAATTTCTATTGATGTTTAAGGGCTCACTAGTAGAATTACTATCCATTGGCCTTAACTCCTAAAGGATTGTTGTGTTTAGAGGCCCAAAACTTCTTCAAGATACTCATCCCCAAAGCAAGGTCCAAATGTGCATATTTTAATAAATTCAACTGTAGGATCCTTTGGTTAACTTGCTCAAGTACATCGTACCAAAATTCTAGATTGAATATCTTCACCAATTGCAAGTTCAATGTGCCCAAACTTCAAAATGTAGATTTTTTAGCCCTTCCAGAAGATGAAGTTTTGTCTTTCAACATTTTAGAAAAAGAAAAATTATGTCCTATGACTTGTGCATTTAGTAGACATGTTGTAAAATGGGTTGAGAGCATATCGAAAAAATTTAACCTAAAAACTTTCATATTCATTTTTGAGAAAATTGTAAAGTGGAAGGTGTTAATAAATGAAAGATAAAACTAATATTCTCATAACTTTTGGAAGAATTTGAGAATTATTAATCTCAACATTGGAAATATTCTAGTAAGCAATTGTTATTCTATACATTCATTTTTTTTTTGAAATTTTTCAAAATTGAGAGCAAAAGACAACTTTATATGTTTTTTCTACCTTCATTGCTGGGTGATTGCAAGAAACACTTCACATTTTTGTCTCAAAAACACAGTTTTGGGCCATAGGACTAGAGTACTAAGTTGTACTACTAGAACTATGTGTTAGTGGCGCGCCTATCAATGTACATTGTTGATTTTGGGCGCTTGCATATCTACGCCGTTGATTTAGTACTATACAGTACTATGCAGTACTATAGAGTGCTACGGAGTACTACAGAAACCACTAGGAGCATAAAATAGCAAAAAAGGGGTCTGTGTACCTTTTCATTTTTAATAATTAAAAAAAAATTAAATAAATTATTTAAAAAAAATCCATTTTGCTAAAGAAGATTGCGCTCACATTGTATTAAAAAAGTCATGTAGGAAATGTTTTCCCTCTTCATAACCTTTGCGCAAAGGAAGGTCAGTTTGACCCCATATGTGCAATCGTCATATTGCTATTTTCATAAAAACTCATCGTGAGTCCTTTCAATGTTAATAGACCTCCAACATGTTCAATTTGTGTCTTCTAATTCACATTTTTGGGTCAAAAATAGGACTACCCCCCTCCAAAAAAAATGGCCAAGGTAGACACCCAATTGGGGGCAGATTAAAAATAGTAGACTAATTTTTAAAAATTTGAAAAAATTACTCAATGTCTGCAACTACCACATGTACCTTTTTTTCAAGTTTCATCCTAAATGGACAAGAAATGAAAAAGTTATGAGCAATAAAACACATGTCCAAGGGCAAGGGGACAAAAAAAAGGACAAGTGTTTCTTGCAATCACCCTGCCCGCAAAATAAAACTCTTCATAACTTTTCCTCATTATTCATAATTGAATGGTTCAATTTTTTTGGAATAGATATCAATCTATAAAAATTTAAAAAAAATTGTTTTTATATTTTTAGAAAACATTTATTGGAATGTGGTTTGACATTGAAATTGAAGAAAATACTTCTAACTTTTGCAATATTTATCAGAATGACATGAAACAAAGCTTCACACGTAGATTGTGATGAGAAGCATCCATTTTAAAAAACTCATGCAAAAATTTCAAATTATGAAGTCAATAGAGGCAACCCAACTTATCAAAAAGCCCAAAGTGGGTTTTTCGGTCCTTTATGGGTTAACCACCTTAGAACAATATTCAACTTCAGGGTTGTTCGGCAGGACAATTTGACACCACGACCGACAAGACGTTTAACACGTGTTGTAGCCCCCCCCTTGTTTGTCTGATAAAGTCAATTTTAAGATTGACTTTCAAATAAAAACTCTCTTTATTTTCAATGTTGACATATGAAAGTTTCACACTTTGTCATAACTTGAGGCTCTACTCAAATACAAAGTCTCTAAATCTTTAAAGGATCATTCTTCTTGTGTTGCTTGGGTTCAAAAAACTTAACAAAAGCTTGACCAAAGCTTGACTACAGTGCTCAAGAAGTTTTTTGAGTTTTACCAATTATTTTCCTTCAATTTCCAAATTGAACCGATTTTTCAAGTATCAAGTTCAGTTATTTTCTCTATTTTGATCGCAAAATAGAAATTATATAGATTTTTCACCGATTTTTTGCCAATGTTTTTGAATTGCAAGAGGGTTTTTTCTCAATCCCACCGGTTAACTTTGAACGAGCCACCAATTCTTCCCGGACATTGCTTGACTACATTGTCAAACCCCGAGGTGGGCTTGAGGAAATATTTTAACCCCTAAGGACCAAACTATGTTTTTTGGCAACATAGCAATTTTGGGCAGCTCACTACGAATGGAATTTTTATTATTTTTCTTTGAAATCTTTACACAACATGTGTCCAAAGAGTATCTTTAAGGCCCAACAATTTTCATAACATTTGACTACACTGTTAAAAATTTATTGCATGATATGTGATTTTTAGTGGTTGGCGGGTAACCCGGACACCCCAAAAACTTCTTCGAAAAGTAATTTTTGAAGAAGTTTTTTGGGTACCTGGGCTGCCCGCCGACCACTGAAAATCACATATCATGCAATAAATTTTTAACAGTGTAGTCAAATGTTATGAAAATTGTTGGGCCTTAAAGATACTTTTTGGACACATGTTGTGTAAAAATTTCAAAGAAAAATAATAAAAACTCCATTCGTAGTGAGCTGCCCAAAATTGCTATGTTGCCAAGAAACGCAGTTTGGTCCTTTAGGGGTTAATCCACTTTGAAAACTTTGTTCCTAGAGCAGCTCCAATGCTGCACGGAAATACACATGGGTAATAATAACGTGGTTACCAAGAAAACACACCCCAATGCAACCCAGCATTGGTCAATCATTATTTCGGGGTCCGTCACTTTTCATCCTAGGCTCGGCATTTTGAGGCAATATGAAGAGCCCGGGAGGTGACACACAATAGCAAAAGTTAACAATGTCATATCTTTTCAACCTTGTTCCCGTGCTAATAAATACAAGCTCTCCTTCTTTGCATGAAAGGTCTATATTTAATGTAGAATCTTTCTTTTCTTTCTTTTTATAATGAGGTAAAGGTTCACTTGCGGTATGGATTGCCGGGTTTGCATTGGGGCAATTTTTTTAGAGTTGCCGGAATGGAATGAGGTCTGCCTATCTCCACTTCAAAATCTGCATGCTGTGCTTGTAACAGTGTATGGATTGGGCTTGCTCTTATACATACATTGCTCTCAGGACCCCTAATGTTTAAACTACAATCTTATAAGAGTGAAAAATAAGATTCTATTAATACAAATTCTAAGRCTGAAATGGTTTAAAATTTATTAACTGCCATATTATTAGAAAATGTTTGAGGGGGGCAGAACTTTTATGAGTATWTGGCAATATTTGATAAGCACTTCAAAGTTCCTTTTCTAAATGATAAAACGAGTGCTCCAAGATGATGTTTTGTTCAAATAACTTTTCCTTTATCCAAAGTAATRCTTGATCGTTTGTGAACTACAAATTTTTTAGAACTAGTTTGTTGAAATCAAGGTAAATTATAAACCTCTAAAATGCATTCAACATTTTTGGAAGTGGCTTAGATTGAAAAATCACACAAATGAATTTATTATTAAATCACAAATATCATGTGGCTATGGAAAAAAAAACCAACAAACAAAATGAAATCGATAATTAAATTGAAATTTTTAAATTTTTATCTGGCCAACCTATGAAAGAGGGTCAAAAATTAAAAAACGGTCATGCTTAATTTTTTTGAAGCCAATGACACTAAACTTTGAAGAGTTTTTTCATAGGAAGGAGTCTTTAAATATGAGAATTATAAAATGCAATAAATATTGAAAAATTACACCCTAAATTCAAAAGAACACAACAAGTGTTTTATCTTACAAATGCGTTATTGATCTCTGTAGTTTTCAAATCAATAATAGTGTTATTAATTAGTATCCACAAAATACCTTTCTTTTRAATTTTGTAAATTGAAATTTGCTAAGAAGTCGTTACTAAATTGGCATTTGAGTAATCCTTTAACTCCTAAAGGCCCATTGCCCCCTCATGGGACAAAATGGATTTCATGCAGGTTCCTACATATTAATTTTCAGTGAAACTTTTTGAAACTTTCTCATAATGTAGAAAAACTTATAAGCTTTGTGAGAATATAATTTTAATTTATATCGGTGCTCAAGAGCGAAAGTTATACTGCAAAAAGTCCAAATTTCAACTCAGGGGGCAAAAAAATAAATCCACAAAAAATCAAAAACAAAATTTTAATATTTTTTTCTTATCACTAGTAGAAAACGCAAGAATTTTGTACTGATTTCAATTGAAATCAACAGAACAATGACCGAGACAACGCGACCAAATCAACAAAATTCTGTCAAAATTCTTGCGTTTTCTAATTTCTACTAGTGTATAGATTACACGCTTTTCGATGTGTGAAGCTTTGATTCATATCATTTGGAGTAGTAATGTGAAAGGTACAAACAATCTTGTTTTTTTAGAGAATTTGAGCATCTTCTTGAAAAAACAACTTATAGGATTTATATCTAAATGCAATTTTTCACAATTAAAAAAAAATTGTTTGATAAGGTTAATTTTTCTTGCTAGAATAATGTCACCATTGGGATTATTGCTATTCCTGATTTAGTTAATCTTTCAATCTACTTTTACTTAACAATTTTTTAAAGAATAAAAATCAAATGAATTGGTATTTTTTTGAATTTTTTTTAGACCCTCAACTCTATTTTTCAACTAGTAACAAAATTAAATATAAAGTTTGTAGTGCAAAAAATTTCCACAAATGGCGGTTAAAATCATCTGAAGTTGCAGGCTAGTATTAAGAAAAACATTAATTTTTAGCCTACAATCGGTATGGCCAAACTTCATGGAATTTTTACCATATGATCACAGACAAGTAAAGTACAAAATCCTAAGGTTAGATTTTTTTAATTATTTTTTTGGAAGAAAGTGGCAAAGATGGCAATTTTGAGTGTTTTTTGACAAAAAAAAAATGGCCTTGGGCCTTTAGGGGTTAAGATATTGAAACTCAAAGTTTTCTATCATCAGAACATTTTCAAATGTGTACACATTTGAATGAACAAATGATGTTTAACAAAGAAAAGTAGCGAGGCCATCTTAGTCACATGTTTGGAGAAAGCCTATTGTAGACAAATTTCATTTTGTGATGTAACRCATATTTGGTGCAAAATTTACATCAAAAAAAAAAATAAGCATGCAATGGGCGTACCCAAACTTGTATCCGTAAGGGTCTCTTAGTTTATCTTATAAAAAAACTTATCACTCCAATGAATATCATAATTATTTGAAATTTTGAAATAAATTAGAAATATATAATAATCCTTGAGCCACAGAAGTAAAAGGGACTAGACCACATTTGGGTTTGTCTTACCTAGGATGCAAAGATTCTAAATTTTTCATCAGGTAAATGAACATGAAAATTTGCCCTTATTTTTGAAAGGATAATTTTGAACCTTGAAACCTAATAGACCTCTAGAGAAGTCCTTGATTTCAAATATGAATTTTCAATTTTCAAATTTCATCATCCATGGTCAATTAAAAAATTGTGTTTTTCCTAGGGTACATATTTCAATAAGAGGAAATGTAGACTACTCTAAATCACCTACAACCTTGGCACACCAATAAAGTGGTCATGTGTTCAAACCTAGACATTGGTGGGATGCTTATTATTAGTACAATCAACCCACCTAAGTTG
Organism: Pleurozium schreberi; assembly: GCA_006891605.1. NCBI lineage: Eukaryota > Viridiplantae > Streptophyta > Bryopsida > Hypnales > Hylocomiaceae > Pleurozium > Pleurozium schreberi. The sequence goes on along the minus strand of VACF01001360.1, from coordinate 127,705 downwards.
GGGTTTACAAAGGACCTTGTTGTTACATGGAGACCTCAAAATTTCTGGAGGAAAGGAATATGTCCCTTGTTATTTTAAAGTCTTTCTCATGATAGAGTCATGAAGGACAGAATTTTCCATCTCAATCCATGAGGTTTGGATAAAATAAACTGCCCCATTACAAACAAGTGGGAGCAAATCCATTGCGGGCAAAATTGTAATATTGGTGTACATTTCAAAACTTGAATGTGCACCTCCATTATAATCTTGCACACAATGGGCTTGCTCCCATTTTATCCATAATGGGGGGAGTCTACCTTAGTTGATCCCTTCCTAGTGGTTGTGGTGAATTGGCCCCTTTGCTCGACCCCTCCAAGTCATTTCAAGGGTGCAAGTAAAAATAAAACAATTTTTGTGCTTGATTAATTTACCTTGTACACTCTTCCTAGCTAATTTGGGGCCTCTACTTGCAAATATGAATTCAAAATTTGCAAATTTTATCATGCGTGGAAAACAAAAAAAATTAGGATTTTCTCAAGGGGCCAAGTAAGGGGTCAATTCACCCCGGCCTTCCCAACAAACGCTCAATTCATGTTGGTCTTTCATCATACTGGAGTTGAATTAAGTTAACCCCTAACTGCCTAATCAACCATATATGGTCGATCTAAAGTTTCAGGCTCAGTTTTGTGTTGGCAATTAAATTCATTTGATTGTTTTAAAAAACATTAGAGTAGTTTTGAGGATTATCTATTGAAAACTTTCATTTCTCACTAAAAATTTACATATTTGATTATTGAAAGGTCTTCAAAGGCATATATGTCTACTAGTGAAAGAGTAAATCTTGCCTATTTTACTTTGTTTCTTGGCTTTCCGCAAAGTTTGCCAATTTCACTTGATTTGAGATAAAAAGAATTGTACTTAATCATGTGCTTTGAAAATGATCTCAATGGAATGAGTAAATTTATATCATGATTTTCACTATTGAAAATTTAAATTTTCACTATCATGCAAGTGTTGATTCGGAGCTATTTTTAATTTCTACTTATTAATAAAAATAGCATTTCAACAATGGCAAGGTGGATTGAGTAATGAATTTGATAGTTTTTAATGTGAAATTAAGTATTTTGGACGTGCATTTTAGTGTGCTAATACTCTTTGTAGTTGTTCATGTCACCTCCTATACCAAGAAGCTTTTATATGCAAATTTTTGAAACATTGTGGGGAAAGGCATCATACTAAAAATAGAAAATATACATATCTTTTGTTATAATTTTACAATTCCTATGCAATTTTGCACTCAAAATTGGTATGCATACTAATAAGCAAGTTCTTTTTTTCCATGAAGGATGCCAGAGACACTAAGTGTTCAATGAATGACAAGGAATTCTCTTGCGTAGGGCAAAAGTGCAGCTATTCAGCCTCCGAGTTTTGTGTGGAAAGTGGAAAACCTCTATAGTAGCTTGACTTTCTATGAGTGTTTTTGTATTTTCTTTTACACATGTGTCACATAGTATTAAAATGCATGATTTCTAGGGTCACATGTCGCAACATAAATTTTTTATTTTTCTAAGTTACCTAGAATTTGGAGCGGAAACCAGTCATTAGGGATACGGATTCAATTAAGGGACAGAGGAAAAATAGAAGTTAACAGTGACAACAAAGTAGTGGGTCAACTGGCAGATTTCCGGTTGGATAAAGTCTGGAATGGAAACGGGTGTCAACCCGGATTAGGGATGAACCGGATCTTGGAGGACCAGACCGGATTAGGTCATGATGATCAGTTCCAGATCCTAGGACTATATAAAGCCTGGGATTTCCAGTTTTCCTTCTCTCCCACTTGTTGTCTGAAGTGTCATCGCGTGTTCTGCTTTCCGCCAGCAAGGTTTTCCGATTGTTGGAGCATGAGCGCGAGCGGAGAAGTGGGAGTGTGTGGTTGTTTGTGCAGGTGTCCATATCCGGTTGAGATCGGAGAGAGCGTGAGGAACGGGACGTGCGGCTATCTTAGGAGCGGATTCAGTGAGTTTTGTGTCCATGCCTAAGTTACGCAAAACTAAGCCAGGACCTTCTAGTTCTTCCGCGGTCAAGGTGAAGCTTCGGAAGGTGATTCCGGTCATTCCCTCTTCCAAACCGGAAAAGATAGAAATCATGGATGACCTCACATCCATGGGTTGCGTCAGGTTGATAAATAAACCTTAGGGTTTCAAGGAGGAACGAGTTCGACAACATCATCCACGGGATACCCAGTCAATGGTCAAAAGAGTTGTGGAGAGGGGTTTCCGGTTTCCGATGTGGCGGATTAGGGATGGCCAGCCGGAAGGATGAGTGGATCAAAGGAAAGTTTAAAAGAGTGGTCAATCCAAAGGACGGATATGCAGTCAAAGACTACATCAGAACCGCCGCTTGCTTGAGTTTCCCATTCCGATCCTACATCCGGAAAAGCCGACAAGGGTTACGATAACCCTCGGCAACCTGATTTTTAGAACCCCGAGCGGAGAACAGAAAGTTGACTGGGGCCAGATCATTTTTGATCTAGTTGCCCAGCTTGTTAGCAGTGTTGGAAAGAGTAGGGCCACACCTGTGAGTCCCTATCTCTTCCATCTCTACCAAGAGTGCCAACTTTTGTCCGACACGGAGGAGAAGACATTCAAGACTCAGGAGGTGCTCCTGAAGTATGGCGAATTGGAAACGGATGAGGATGCCCCTTCCGATTCCAGTTCCGATCCAAATACCAAGGAGGAGGAGGACGACGAGCCACTGATGTCGCCTATTAAGTGGCAGAAGACGACATCACCACTCGGACGGGGGAAACCTCCTAGTCATGACAAACCGGCACAAGTGGAGAGGCCCGAGGTCGAATCGGAAGCTAGACCGGAAGAGGAGAGGACGATATTAGAAGACTCGGATCCCGGGGATCCGTTGAAACACCTGATCAAGATCCTCTGTGACATCAGATCGGATTGGTAGGTGAAGCGGAAGATCCTCAACATGATCGGAAAATTGGTAGACGGGACACTAGATATGTCGATGCCTGGGAAGGTGGCGAACTATATCGCGGATCTGGTCGAGTATCAGCACCAATAGGTTGAAATCTGGCGCATGGAAGAGGAGGTGGATAGGATGAAGGCGGAACTTCTTGTGGCCAAAAAAGACGCAGTTGCCAACTAGGATATGGCAAAGGAGATTTGGAAGGTAGCCGAGCGGGTGACAGCAACTCTGGGCAAGACCGGAGCAACCGTAGCCAAGGCAAGCTGTTCGATGCGGGAGTCCACGAGAGCGAAAACCATTTGGTTCTCGAGTCCTCCGGATCTTCTTCAATTACTCCGAACAGATCGAAGGCACAATGAAGGAAGCGAGGAAGGTTGTGGACTGGATTGAAGAGTGCAGCCAGAAGTTGGTGAAATTGGCATGTCTAAAGGGGATCCACCTCTTGAAGCTGTCGCTTCCGGACGAGTTTCCGGATGTGCCAATTCCCAGGGATCTCAAGGATTCGACTTCAAAGTCGACGAAGCAGAAGAAGGCAACAGCAACACCCAACACGGCTGAGGCAATCGACTTGGATTCGCCACCGAATCCACGCGTACCGGTTCCTGACATTGAAGGGGAGCGGAGGCAGAATCTGACGGATGTTTTTGAGACTATGGAACCCGGTTCCAAGAGTTCTACAATAGGATCCACCCGAGGATCCATAGTTTAGGAAGGCATGTTTTGTGTTTTTGTTAGGCAGCTAAGACCAGAATTGAATCCGTTCTAGTAGTTAGGAAATCTGAACTGGTAGTTAATAGGATTCCTCGGGCCTTTTTGCCCTTTTTGTACTTTTTTGTTTTATATTTAAACCGGCCCTGCGAGGTGGGTTGGGAGTTTTTTCATTGTAAATTCTTTTGTGTTTTTTATTTGCTTTCTTGTTGTATGTCTCCTCGAGCGTGGCAGAGTTGTATGGTGAGGAGTTAGAAGGGCGCAATCCGGTTTGTAAGGGAATTCTCCCCTTGATGTTTTAATTTTGATTCTATATGTATGTAAGCAGGTAGTAAAGAGTCGAGAGTGAATTTCGATTCCTCAGCATCCTATAGTCTTCAATTCTGGATGGAAAAAATGTTGTTTAGGCTAGGCGGATAGGGAGGGATTCCTTAGTTGCACTAGAACTCCTAGGAAATCCAATTGAGTGTCCGATCTCTTGTGGGGTCTCACCATCATAATTAGTAAATGGGAGAAGCTGTAGTTGAATATTGGAATGGATAAGTGCACTTGTAGCCATCTAAACTTTGCGCAGGTTGGAAGAAAAACCAAGGTCGTTGTAGTATGAGTGGATCGTACGGGGGGACCTCTATGTGACCTGCAATCCGGATCACTGTTTGTGTTGTTGTGAGAGAGAAAACCGGATTCAGAATAGCTTAGGTAATTCGAGGATAGGATAGTGGGTCTTCAGCCACTATAATTCACGGAAGGAGTGGTGAACCTACCACTCTCAAAAATAAACGGTGATCCCTTTGATGATGAAATAGAGATAAAATCAAACTAGAGCAAATGTGACAACATAGGTGGACAGTCCGGAACGGATTAGTTCCGAGTGGTACCTAGGATTGAAAATAGCAAGATCTTGGGGTTGTGTGGTAATTTTACGAATTAGAAAATTTGTAGGATCGGAAAGGAATAGCAATCAGGTCTAAGGTTTTATGTGTGTTTTGGTGTTTTCAGTTTCTAGTTGAGGACCGGAAGGTAAGAATTGTGCTTAAGTGTGTAATAGAGCTAACTACTTCATAGGATCTCTTGGGTTCGATCTTTAGAGTCACTTAGTTATACTCTAGAATGGTTTTTCTGAGTATAACATGGAATTTACATGCCATGTGCTGCGACATCACATCAACGTTGTTCCAAGATTAAACATCTATACAGGCAGATTTTGAAGAAAAAACAATTTGATTCACTCACAATAACTAAAGTGAATAGGGGTATTAAGGGGACCAAACAATTAAGGGACTAAATGAGAGAAAATGTAGATGTTCAAAACATGATATACAACCCCCGGACACTTCAGTTGTTGTTGATGTACATCAAAGGTAGATATTTATATTGTGTGAAATGTCAATTAATTAGTATGGGTTCCCTAAACCCCTAAAGTTCCTTGGCTATGTTCTCACCAAAACTGCATCAAAACTGCCATTTCTAGTACAAGTACCAATTTTTTTTTGAAAACATCATTTTTTGACACATGTAATTGTAAGATCTTGTAGTACTCTAGTTTGAGAATATGTGGAAAAAGTTTCAGAAATTTCCACAATGTAGATTGCAAGATATTAGCATTTGAAGTGGCAAAAATCCTTTTTTTAGCCCTACGAAAAATCGGGCAGCTGCACTTCACAAGGTCAAATTACTATGAAAAAATGTACAAAATGGTTGCGCTTTTTGAATTCATTCTTCAGGGCAAGTTGGCTACATACATGAAAACTTTCAGATCATTTGGAATTCTACAACATATAGGAAAAAAGTAGTAAGTAGAAAGAAGTGGAGAATGATTCAAAATACTAAATTGTTAATAAATTAGTTATAAAATTTTAAAAATACAATTCAAATGTTTAAATTGTTGTAATAATCAATCTACATCCAATAGCATTATTTTTTTTCAAAATTATTGAAATTTCAGTAAAATAATAAAGGACTTCAAAGTTTATTTTGGTGAGGGGATTCCATAACTGCCCGCAAACTAAAAAACCTCATAACTTTCATCTCAACTATTAAAATGCAATGATTCAAAGCTTTTTGAGTACATATAAATTTGAAGAACAAATTTCAAATTTTTATTTCTTAAAAAAGTGATTTTTTTAGACCAGCCTGAAGTGCCCAAATTGAGAAACAAACAACATATTATGCAATAAGTTTTGACTCATATTTCCGAATGTCATGAAATTTGTGCATATGAAAGATATTCCTCGTCCCCACATTTTGTTAAAATTTCAGCTCCAAATATGCAAATCTCCAATCACACGTACTTGCCCAAAATTTCTATATTGCCAAAAAATGCATGTTGGTCCTTTAGGAATTAGTACCCCTATTGAGTATACAAGCCGATGTTCTTTTTTCAGTCAAAACTTGCTTAGAAAGGCTTGGGCATTTAGGGGCACCCTCCCACCCTTAGAGCATTCCCACCCGTCCTGGCCTTTTGCAGGCAGTTCGAGATGATTGTTATGTAGGCCGGTTGCCCTCAAGGCTAGAGCGCCTCGCCCATGACCAAGGCCTAAAGGCCGGCCTCCCTCTGAATTTCATGGAGGATTTCAAGAGAGGGCTTCAAGTAGTGCATTTGATTGGGCGCTTTAGTGGGAGGATTTATAGCATTTTGTCTCACTATGTTTTAGAGGCCGATGGAGAGGCCACAATGCGGCCTCCAAAAGCTCCTTGTTTTGGAGGCCGCCCATGGCCTACAAGCAAGGTCTCTTAAGAGCATTCCCATCCGTCCTACAAAACGGATGGCCTCTCTCTTGTGGCCTCCAAAATTGCCCCACCCGTCCTACAAAACGGATGACCTCTTAAGAGGCCTTGCTTGTAGGCCATGGGCGGCCTCCAAAACAAGGAGCTTTTGGAGGCCGCATCGTGGCCTCTTCACCGGCCTCTAAAACATAGTGAGACAAAATGCTATAAATCCTCCCACTAAAGCGCCCAATCAAATGCACTACTTGAAGCCCTCCCTTGAAATCCTCCATGAAATTTGGAGGGAGGCCGGCCTTTAGGCCAGGCCATGAGCGAGGTGCTTTGACCTTGAGGGCAACCGGCCTGTACAGTGATCCTCCCCACCTGCCTGCAAAAGGCCAGGACGGGTGGGAATGCTTTAAGAGGTCATCCGTTTTGTAGGACGGGTGGAGCAATTTTGGAGGCCACAAGAGAGAGGCCATCCGTTTTGTAGGACGGGTGGAGCAATTTTGGAGGCCACAAGAGAGAGGCCATCCGTTTTGTAGGACGGGTGGGAATGCTCTTAGGTTACCTCTGTCTGGTCCATCTGGCCTACTCTAGTCTACCCGTACTCTACCCGTACTCTACCCGTAGCCCGGCCATAAAGGAGCTCCATCTTGCCGTTCCCCCAACTGCCGGTGCGGTCACTGCTGCAATGGAGAGTCTCGAAAGGACTCCGGAACGTCACTCCCTCCCTCACGCTCTTCCCAGCACTTCTTGTAAGGTAGACTTAAAGCGACCATTTCAGAGCTGGTTGCGTTTCCAAGGAAGGTAAACTCCTTGAAATAATTTTCATAAGAAGAAAAAAGGAATTGACATCAAATCCAAGTCGTTTCATATTTTTTGGAGCTTCAAGGAATTAGTTACGAATTTTTGAAGTTGTAATGCAGTGGTCACTAAAAGCGACCACCTCTTGAAATGTACAGTGCTAGTACATTGAAAGAAAGCAAAATGTACCTTTGTATCATGATCGCTTTTAGAGAATGGGCGCTTTAACCCCTACTGTCCCAAGGCCATTTTTCTGTCAAAAAAAACTGAAAATTGTTATTTTTGTTGCATTCATCCAAGAAAACAAAACAAGAATTTTTCCTAAAATCTAACCATAGGATCTTGTACTTCACTTCTCTTGGATCATGTGGCAAAAATTTCATGAAGTTTGACCGTATATATTGGAGGATATTAGCATTCAAAGTTGAAAAAGAAAGCTTTTTTGGACACTGCCTTGTAATTTCAAGTGACTTTGACTGTCATTTGTCAAAAAAATTTGCACTACAGACTTTGAATTTAAAATTTTTTATGTTGAAAAATTGAGTTGAAAGTCTAGAAAAAAAATTTCAAAAAACACACACTTGATTTTCAATCTTTGAAAAATTGTTAAGTAGAAATAGGTTCAAGATTGAAAGAAAAACTAAATGGTTAAWAGCTCTAAGATGGGATTGAGACACAATAATCACAACGGTGAGATTATTCTAGAAATTAAACTTCACCTTGTCCAACAATTTGTTTTGAAAAATTGTAAGAAAAATATTTTAAAAATTAATTTTGAATTTTTGCAAAAAAAATTTGCTGCCCGTTGAGTGCAGTTCTGGGGTTTTTGTGGTATAACTTTTGCTCCCGGGCACCAATTGAAATAAAAATTGTATTCCCACAAAGTTATTCAGTTTTTCTATCTTATGAGAAACTTTCAAAAAGTTTCATAAAAAATCAAGGTCACACAAACCTGCCCGAAATCCAAATTGTCCCCCCAAAGGGAAAATGGGACTTTCGGGGTTAAGAGCATATTCCCTTAACTGAAGGGAGGAGCCCGGCCTCTACCGTAGACTATCGTAGACTACCGTAGACTACCCAATCAGCCATGCGAAAATATCCTCGTAGGCTCCGTCGTGGGTCCCCCCAAGGGGCGGAAGCCGGAAGGGATTCTGGCACCTTTTCCTGGCCCCCAAGAATAGAAGCAATAGTACAGGACAGTACAACCCTACACTAGTATAGCAGGAAGCGTCTGGTCGTAATGTACGGAGTATATAGCATCCTTGCAAAAGGGGCACTCGGCCAAAGTGGGAAGATTCTTCAGCTGAAGACGCATCACTTACGACAGCGTTATTTTATTTTCAAAATTTTCAAATTTTCTTACAGTTTTTTTTTTATTTTTTAATTTGTTTTACAGTTTTTTTTACAGTTTTACTGTTTATTTTTACGAAACTGAGAGCAAGCCCAATCCATACACTGTTACAAGCACAACATCCAGATTTTGAAGTGGAGATAGGCGGACCTCATTCCGTTCCGGCAACTTTAAAAAAAAATTGTCGCAATGCAAACCCGGCAATCCATACTACAAGTGAACCTTTACCTCATTATAAAAGGAAAAAGAAAGATTCTACATTAAATATAGACCTTTCATACAATGAAGGAGAGCTTGTATTTATTAGCATGAAAAACAAGGTTGAAAACGTATGACATTGTTGACTTTTGCTATTGTGTGCCACCTCCCAGGCTCTTCATATTGCCTCAAAATGTCCAGCCGGGGATGGAAAGTGACGGACCCCGGAATAAAGAGTGACCAATGCCGGGTTGCATTGGGGCGTGTTTTCTTGGTATCCACGTTAGTATGTAGTACCCATGTGTGTTTTCGTGCAGATGCTTTGAGTCTAGAGCTCAGCCTAGATCCCATTGCAAATAAGATTGCAGAAAAAAGGTATATGGTACTACTACTAGAGTCTTACAGCATCATAMACCAAGCCTTGCCAACCACCTTGTCAATGCTAACTTCCATCTTGTCAACTACTTCAAAAGTTGGGCTCACATTTCCGCCTTTCTCTTAGCTTGTTTGAAGGTGTTACTTCACATAATCTAGCTAAGGTAGGCAAACCCAATACCAACCATTGACCCAATACCACCCAAATGTAGGGTTGTCATTGATTCTAGAGTGAGAATTTAAGACAGTGATACATGCCTTAATTTCACTTATCATAAAGTTAAGACATGTACTTATGTCATAGATTATAATTCTAAAATCAACAAGAGTCCTGCATTTGGATGGTATTAGGTCAACGGTTGGTATTGGGTTTGCCTACCTTAGTACAAGGTGGAGGGCACCGATTCCAAACACTTTATTCTAAATGAAATATGTATACAATAAAACTTATAATTAGCCAAGGGTCGGGGCCGGGCTAACACTCAAAACAGCCATTTCTAGGACAAAGAGTCAAAAAAAATTGATAATTTTTTTCCACATGTAACCATAGGATCTTATACTTGTCTAGTATGAGAATGTGGGGAAAAAATTTAGAAATTTTGACCACATAGATTGCAAGGTATTTGAATTTAAAGTGAAAAGAACAAGTTTTTCACCACATTGCGGGACTTGATTATTTAACCTTGAAACTTCATAACTTTAATTTTTGAGCACTACAGAGTTTTGAGCATTAAAACTTTATAGTAGAGAACTGAGTTGAGAATCAGAGGGAGGGAAGGAAATACAAAAAAATCTTAATTTTTATACTTTAAGAAATTGTTAACTAGAAGTAGGTACAAGATAGAAGGAAAATCTAAATTATTAATATCTCTAAGATGAAATTAAAAAACACTATCCCAATGGCAAGATTGTTCTAGCAAGCAAAATAACCATGTGGGAGTTTTTTTTTCAAATTGTAAAAATTGTATTCAAAATGAATTCTACAAGTTATTTTTCCAAAAGATGATCTAATTACCCGAAAAACAAGATTGTCCATAACTTTCTCATAACAAGTCCAAGTGGAATGAATTAAAGCTTTCCATGTAGAACAAAATATGATATATGAGAAAAAATATATATTTTGAAAATTCAAATTTAAGGTTGTTTTTTTGTTGCCCCCTCTCCCTTGTTTTGAGCTTAGTGGGACATAACTTTTGTTCTCAGGCACCGATTAAAAATGTTTTGGATGCTCATTAGAATCTCACTTTGGTAATTTATATTTCTCTCTCAGTTCTTGAAAACTCAATTTTTTTGAAACCATCTGTAATTGCATTTACATATTTGCAAAAAAACACTCAATCTTCACTTGTGGTACTAGGGATATTCTCTCGCTTATTTTGTTGGAAATACGGGTACTTCTATCCTAGCCAATAGTAACCAAGTAATGTAGCATGCGTGTGCTGTCTTTTGAACGCAAAGAACACATAGTGACAAATCTTGCTAAAAAGAGTGAAAACCCACGTTGAGTTTTGAAAATTTACATGTGTCATTTTTTGGTTCAATGGAAAGCATACAAAACACAAATCTACAAGGAGTACAATGTTTTCTTTTTTTTTATTCAAATGTTTTATTCAACAAAAATACAACACAAAGTGTTTAAAAGATAATCAATCAAACTACCCCGAGTGATGGCTCAAGTGGTAGGAACCACTAAGTGCATCCATGAGGTTGCCAGTTCAATTCCCCATGGTGACATTGCTCCCATGGTGGTCTTGTTTGTGTTCCTCCTCTTGTGTCTTGACGGGGTGCCCGTGGCATGTAATTTCGGCCGAAAATAAGTCCAGGCTCCAACCCTCACAGGTCTTATGTTTCAAAAGAAAAAGAAAGATAACTAGTCATCATAAACTCAACCTGCGAGTTTCTTCAAAGCTTAGTTTCCAANTCCAACCCTCACAGGTCTTATGTTTCAAAAGAAAAAGAAAGATAACTAGTCATCATAAACTCAACCTGCGAGTTTCTTCAAAGCTTAGTTTCCAACCCTCACAGGTCTTATGTTTCAAAAGAAAAAGAAAGATAACTAGTCATCATAAACTCAACCTGCGAGTTTCTTCAAAGCTTAGTTTCTAGGGTTAGTGCTTTGATTTTCACAAAAATTGCAACACCAACCAACCCCCGGGTTCTAAATTCCATCTCAAAGACAAATATATTGAGAAACTAACATTGATAAGGTAGAACCACCCATTACCAACCAGTGCCCCATTACCAACCATAGATTGACGTATTTCCAACCAAGGCTAGAATGAGTTTTTTTTCATCTTTTCAAAGTTGGGACTAAAAGTTCATGATGCATGTTCCAAAGTAGTGCAAAAAAAAGTAGGAAGCAGTGAGTGGAAAAGTAGTTTTTTGAATGATCAGAATTGCAAGATCGAGTGATCGGCTATGGGTCCGGAATACTTTTTGTCTTTCAAAATTCATACTAAATTCAATTCATGTGAAAAAATTTCCAAAGTTTTTGCAATCCTCATCATTTTTATCAACACACCTAAAAATATTTACCTTGCATTCCATTGCTTTAGATTTGTCCAAATTCCTTATTTGGTTAGTTATAGGTGGTTCTACCTCCACAGCAATCAAAACCACTCAAAAAGAAATCACATCATTCACCTAACTCTCTCATAATGCACCTAATCCTCGTCTGAAATCTCATTTCCATATGAAAGAATGAGCCTCCATATGATGTCAAAAAACTTGGATGAAATCGCCAAACAACTTTGAATTACTTAAAAATCTTAGATGAAATCACCAGATTGTGGATGAAAACCATATCATACATCCAATATTTAGATGAATGTTGAAATTTGGAGCACCACCATAACATTTAATATTGCCACTGTGGCACTTTGTAAAAAATGAAAAGAAAAAGCCCTGGTCCATATAACTTACCTCCAAGTATACAGAACTCACAAGTCTCCAGAAATCTTTCTTACTCCACCACATCAAAAATTGAGGTCGCGTAGCAACTCACACCAACTCTGAACCCTAATGTACAGTACAACCCTAATTTCTCGGAGTTCTTTGCTCTAATGAGGGAAAGCGTTAGACGGTCGAGATCATCCCTCAACGCGGCGCAGATTGATGGTCAATGTTTTTCCCATAGAATAAAGATCTACGGAGGTGGCGGGAGGTTTGGACAACATTAATGACTTTAGTTGAGCAATGCCATTTAAAAAAAATTGAGATCAATGGCATGGGAGAGGATCATTTTTTTTCTTACTCTAATCGACGTCGGGGAATTTTTCAATCTAATGGAAGTAATGGTTGGAATGGCTGAATCTTTTGAATGGATAGTAATTGACCATGCAAATTCCATCACTTGTGTATCCGTCCATTTTTTATTTATTAAAAAACATTCAATCATTTTCTTCAATTCAAATCTAAGTAGTGCACATGCCAAAAAATTTGGAATAAAAATCAAATTTGCCATTGGAGCCAGGTCCGAATAAGCTCAACTATCAATGGTTCAATTGATCAATCTATGGATGAATCCAATGGATTTAAAGCTAGAGATAAAATCACACAAATCATTTGTCCACAACTGAAAGGAAAAACAAAAATGGCACAAACATTCCTAATTATAATGTCAAATTTATGACACATCCATTTTCTTTCAAAAACATATAAAATAGCACGAATCTTTTTATTTAAGAATTGGAATTCATTTTAAATAAAAATTGTTTGTATGAAAATGAATGTAGATGAAAATTGGATGACAATCACATTGCTTCTAACTCTATGAAAACCCCTTAGAATGCATTGGAAAAATGCCACCAAAAATATTGTAAACATTGAATTAATGCACTTAAAGATATTGCATTATCATCCAATTTAGTATCGCTACTAAACCAACATTGTTAATGTTTGGCACAATGACATACCAATCAAACCAACTTGAGTGTGAAGTAAATGCATTAATTGTCCCCTAGTTACTCACGGATTGATCTATCCTTCAACCAAGATGGAACACACATAGCCTCGGTTGAAGGATTGAGCATTAGAGCCATGCCACCCAATTAAGCCTAGTAGGATTGGTGAATCCAAATCCAAGACTCGGTAGTTGGAAAATTAAACACAAAGTATAAATACATGGGCAAGTGTTGGGAGTCTCACGTTTGTAATTCTCTCATAGTCCTTCATTTACCCTTCTACTTAGACAATATTGTTGTACTCGAAGGTATAGATGCTTCATTTCAAACCCTATATTTTCCCTTGTATGGTGCATGGGGGCCATACGCAAATTCAAGAGAGAATATACTTGAATATGTTCAAAGCCACAATGCTATAGGCTACACGCCCATTTGCGACGATGGTCATGACGATTGTTGGAATTATTCAATCCACCAATACGGCTCACATTGCCCAAGGCCCGTTTGGATTGACACAGATCAATCGATCATAAACAAGGACAATCAGATCATTAGCGTTACACTTAGACCGGATAATCGAATTGTTCAAATCATTGGAGGGCCTAGAAAGCTTTGTTTTGATTCATTTGGTGTTGGGCTATTTTGGGTGATTAGTAAGCTCCATGGTTTCGATGGTGGTCAAGTTTTCACCACCAACCATCCCTTCAAGTTGTGATATTGCAGAGGTAGAAACCGGTCTTGATCCAACTTTGGATTCTCTAATAGTGCAGGTGAAAAGGCATGTTGACCTAGTTGAAGAAGATGTGGATACTATGTTGCTTGAGAGTGAAATTTTGTATGAAGGGGTGACCAACAAAAAGATAGTAGAGCCGAAATCGGGCGACTTGGTAGATTTTGGTGGGGATGGTGTAAATCTTGGAGCTCTTCATGGCGATGAAGGACTTGTTCTATTGATGCCAATTACTTGCCTTGGAAATGGACATAGTGATTACATTTTAGATCAAAAAACTTTAGAGATTGTAATAGGGGCCAATGATTTACCAACATGTTTAAATGTCATATCTTGTTTAATACATTTTGAAGATAAAAAAGAATACCTATTCTTCAAACATGCAATAGTTTATAGCCAATTTTGATGAGTGGTAGAAGATTGAGTCTTTACTAACACTATACTATTTGAGTCATGTTTCGAATACTACAAATAAAGGGCTTTAATATGGACTACTCTTCATTGATAGCAAGTGTCATGTAAGAGATTACAATTTGCTTTTTTGTTCTTTTTCGAGACATGTATGAGGTGTGCATCATACATGAGTGTGATGTCCTCTAAGTATTATCTTCCGGAGAAATATTTTGCCATTTTATTGAGGTCCTTGTGTTTAACGATTCAAGTCATTTATAATGATTGACAATGGAATTTCCGTTTGCTTACTAATAAGATCCTCTTAAAGCAATTCATGATTTATAATATTATGAATGTTAGCTTGCTAACACTATGAAATTGTTGATTTTGGATGCACAAATGGTGTACATGTATAAATTTTACATAGAGTTTAGAGGCACTGCAACTTTGAGGTATCATCTTTCAAAAAATTAAGGTAATTAGTTGCATTATGGATTGCAACCCAATTTGGACTCCTAGTTTTAGGTCCAATTTTGGTCTCATGCATATTAAATAGTAAAAACTGCAACAATGCGGAGTTAGGCTAAAAGAGTTGGAACTAGGGCTCAAAAGGTTGGTGTTGATTATAAATTTCACTTTTCTATGAATTCAATGAGCATCACCATGCATCTCTAACACATGGCAACAAGATTCTTTCATTGTTTTGCGATTGAATAGGTCATTTTTAGATTGCCAATAAAATCAATAGCCCTATTTTAAATGATTGCTTTGGTAACTAGAAATTTTGCAAAATAAGGTCTAAAATGCTAGAGAATTTTTTACCATCAATTCAAATGTTCAGACTAAGATTTGAAGCACATTTTTTTTTCACTAGTTGGGGTGAAGGAAGCGACTATAAAATATGCAAAATTCATACTTCACAAACATAAGAGCCAAAACTAGTAAATAAGACAAGCCTTTTTTTAACCCCGACTAGCAATCTAACCACATCTTGGGGCCAACCTTAAGAAGGGCACATATTTTTTAGGGGTGTGCACTTGTTTCACAAACTAAACTTGAGGGAAGTTATAAATTCAATTTCAATTACAATTTTGTGTGAATTTTCAAAGTTGTTTGGTATGAAATTAAAAAAATGCTCATAGGGAGTTGAGTCATGAATATACTATTTATAAACCATCTGAAATTGGTCTTCATTTATCCAATAGCACTTAGATGCTAATTGTTAAAGAATTAAGACGTTACCTATTGTTGCCATTGATGCAATGATTTTGTCAAAATTGAACGGATGTGGATGAGTTTTATGGTTTAATTGGGACCTAAAGTAGGATGATGGAATTAGCTAATTGGGGAAAATGGGTTGCCTTACTTTATAGGCATTCCATTGAATGTAAGGATTTGCATAATCGGGAATGTGACTTAGCATAATTGCCAAACCCAAAAATTGTATACAAAAGAAAATCAAGTTCATGTCAATGAAATAAAATAATATGTGAAGATTGGATGTATGTGTGCAGAGTGGCAAAGCTTAATTCAACAACAAGCCTAGTTTAGTAGTTTGCTCTAAAATGGGACCACTAACACAGAGGTACAATTTGCTTTCTCCAATATACCAACAGTGTAATAGTGTGATTCCTCAAAGGTCCAAAAAAAATGAACTACTTGAGTAATGAATTAGATGCCAATTTGATTTTTCTTCCTACTAGAATTTACTAATAACTATTTCAAGGGACTTAGCTTACCCCCCAAAGCAATCATCTCCTAAAAGGTTGCTTTGAAAGCAAACTACCTAACTCCAAAACCATGTTAGAATAGCCTATGGTCTATTTTAACCCTTAAGCACTCCAAAATCCATTCTAGACAATAAACAAAGCGATTGCAAGCGGTTGTTTAGTCCAACCGACTTCTCATTCAACCAATGTAATATTGGAATCTTGAGAAGACAATCTTCCTTAATGACCAATTTCGTGAAATTATGCTGATTGATATTTCTGTACAAAGATGTAAACAAAAATGTGCAAAAATTCAAAGAAAGGATTGAGGCGGTAAAGGATTAAAGAAAAATCCTACATACTCAGTGTGGATTTACTCTAGGATCCATAACTGGATTCAAAGAACTACTCAATCCATAGTATTGCTCAATTTCCAAAGTTTATTGTTCATGTACTCTAGTCTAAACCAAGCCTCAACGGCCTAAGTTAAGTAAAAACCTTTGTACTATAATTCTAACAAAGTTCGCATGGAACGCAAAACTAAATTATAATAATTTGGATTTTGATAAATAAGGAATTATTACTAAGTTGATCATAATGTGGTAGCTTTTGAGCTCCTACACCGCTTACTCCCTAAAGGACCAAACTGCATTTTGTGTAACATAGCCATTAGGAGAAATATGATAATGTGGTATCTTTTGAGCTCCTACACGGCTTACTCCCTAAAGGACCAAACTACATTTTGTGTAACATAGCCATTAGGAGAAATGTGAGTCCTTGAAAAGGCTGAGAGTTCAAAAAGGCTGTGGTGCTATTATGGGAAAAAAAATTGAAATCCTACATGGCACTACTAGTGCCATGTTAGATTCTCAACAAAAAAAAATTATTTTTTATTTTTTTATTTTTTATTTTTATTTTATGAAAAAAATTAATAAATTAAAAATAATAAATAAATAAATTCTGTAATCTCACAGGGCCCTTCAGCTGATTTGTTTTGACAACCTTTTGGAGGGTTCATATTTCTCCTAATGATTTATGGTCAGAGAGTAGTTTTAAGATGCAATAATTTTTATAATTTGTGACTATATGGTTAAAAGTAAAGGGTGAACAACTTTGATGGTTGATTACACAATCATAGGCTTTAGCATTTCAAGATTTACACAAGAATCTACAAATACTTGAATGGAAGAATGGAAGAAAGTAGATGAAGATTTTTGGTGCTTGAAACATGTTTGTATTCACCCATTGTTTGAAATTTTTATTTAGAAAATAATATTACTTGAGTATAAAAATTACATTAATAAGATGTTTTTAGCATATATTATTATCAACACACCATTAATGTAATTTTAATATTTAAGCTACAACATTTCCAAACAATTCTAGTGGTGGAAGGTGGCACCCCTCAAACTACCACTTTATGCTTTTGTGCCTAGTTACTATCATTATATTGGTCTAATTTTCATTGATTTTGCCATTGGCAAATGAAAGTGGAAGTTCCAACAGACCAAAAATCACAACATTTGGATACCATACGCAAATGTTATGGAATGTTCCAGTTTGTTTGTTGGACATTTTGAAATCCTTTCTTCCACATATGTACATATTGATTTTGGAGATGTATCAAAAGTGATGATGGCCCTTTTGAGTTAGAGGCACATTTTGGGAGGCCCATCTTACTTCACTATGTTCTTTAAGTACATAACATACTCACTTGGTTCTATGCATAAGGTAGAAACACCCATTAGTGCACATGTTCCCATTTTTGTACCATAGACTCATCTAATTGTGTCTTTATACTTTGGTTAATGTGCCCTCCAAATTAGGTTGTCCCGCCTTACCTTTTGCATTTATGTACAAACAAATTTAGTAATGTCGTAACGTGGTCTGTGTAATTTTCTTTTTTCTTTTTTTCAAACAAATGAAACGGAATTCCATTGCAAGATTTAAAAATTTGGATCCCCCTCAATCAATGGTTGAAACATAATTATTAGTGTTTGGAAAACATTTTGAGTTTTACCGGCTAATTTCCTTCAATTCCCAAATTGAACCGTTTTTTCAAGCACGGTGTCTAGTTATTTTCTCAATTATTTACTCAAAATATAAATTTTATAAAAGTTTTCACCGTTTTGGGGGGTCAATGTCTTCATATTGCAAACGGTTGTTTTCCCAATTCCACCGGCTAACTTTGAACTCACTGCCGGTTACACTGCCGGTTATTTCCGATCATTGTCCCTCACATTATTATTTTAAAAATATACGAACATTACGAAGTATTGCAATATAGGAATACGCCATGCCGCCATGGTGGACGGACTTCAGAGGCGGCCCCACGTCCGCAGGAATGGCGAGAATCCTGGGCCTAACACTTGGCCTCTTCTGCAGCAGCGTTGATCCCCATTGGTGCGTTGGGGGAGGTCTGAGGTGGCGAATTGCCATTGGAGAGGTGGGGTGGCGGGTGACTGGAAGTTTCTCCGAAGGGACATATAACTTACTGAGGCTTTACGACTTTTTACGCTCTTCACACTTAATGCGAATTGCGTAAAAAGTCGTAAAGGATCGACTACCAGGAAAAAATGATCCGTTCGTTTCCTGGATGGAGTGATTCTTGTGTTTTCTAAAGTGTTTTGTTTTTGTTGTTTTTGTTTTTCATTTTTCATTTCGGAGAAGGAGCCCTTTCTTTCTTGAAGTAGAATAACCTATTGTGGTCAAAATAAGGAGTTTGTCTTTATGCTATTGCTGAATATTTTTGTAAAAATTCCCATGTAAAGACAAGTGTGAGAAAGAACAAGAGCAATTGAAATTATATTTTTTCCATCAAAGTATGAATTTGCTATGAATTTTTGAAGTGTTCATCCCATCGTGACTCAAAAGAGTTTGTAGACTACCCCACAACCAACAAAAAGTGTATTTATAATACTCATCTTACACACATAGAGTAGTCATGATAATTTCTAACATAGAAGGCCTACAATGAAATTACATTGAAAAGTTAGATGTTTCCAATGAGGTCACTAATCACTCCATTATTGTCAACTAAAACATTGATAGTGGTTCAAATCTCATTTATTGGATAAAACCATAATGGGGTCACTTCCTAGGTGTCCACTATGTGGTCATTGACCACAATGGGTTGATCTACTATAGTGTGTTGTGTGCCATTGCCACAGTCATTGATATRTCAAAAGTTATGGTTAAGCCCTCCTTAATCTCTTCAAATAAGAGTWAAAKTATTTTTCAAAAAAAAWTAAATTMAAAAATAACTMAAAAATTCATAACATTCTCACCATGAGTTGAAACGCYATCAAACAAAGCCTTTGTATCCCTCCTRGYTGAGCACTTTCYGAAAGTACCTAGAACACAACCGAGGGACATACATTCCGAGAGATCTCAATGTATGAAACAAACAAACAAACAACCGAACTTGCAATGCCCTCTAGCATTGCCACAACCATTGGTAKGTCAAAAGTAAMWRCTAAGCCCTCATTAGCTRCTAAAAGACCAAGAAATCCACTTTGGGCTTTTTGAGAACTCAAGCAAGCTTTTTGACTTCATAATTTGGGAATTTTGCATTAATTTTTTAGGATGGTTGTTGTTCATCACAATAAAGCTTTGTTTCATGTCATTCCRATAAAKATTGCAAAAATTAGAAGATGTTTTACAATTTCAATGTCAAATCGAGCATCAAAAAATATTTTCTAAGAGTATAAAAATATTTTTTTTAGAATTTTGTAGATTGGTACCTACTAAAAAAATTGAACCATTCAATTCCAAATAATGAGGTAAAAGTTATGAAGATTTTTGTTTTGCGGGCAACGAAGGCAAAAAAATACATATGAAGTCTTTTTTGCTCTCAATTTTGAAAATTTTCAAATAAAATTTAATATAAAGGATAATAGTTTTTTCATTGTAACATTTTCACCATTTGGATTAACATTTCTCAAATTCTTCCAAAATTATTAGCAAATTAGTTTTATCTTTCATTCAATATCACCTTCCACTTTACATCTTTAGTAGCATCTTCCACTTTACAATTTTTTTCAAAATGAATATGAAATATTATTGGTTTAGATTTTAACATTTGTTTTCAATCCATTTTCCAATATTGACTACAYTGCACAAGCTATAGGACATACATGTTTCTTCCTAAAAATGTTGAAAGACAAAACTTCATCTTTTGAAAGGGCTAGAAAAGCCTACATTTTGAAGTTTAGGCAGATTGAACTTGCAAATAGTGAAGATATTTAGTCTAAAATTTTGGGACAATGCACTTGAGCAAGTTAACCAAATGATCCTACCAATGTCCGGGAAGAACCGGCGGCTACTTCAAAGTTAGCCAGTGGGAGTGGAAAACAAGATGCTTGCAATCTCATAAATATCGGCAAAAAACCAATGAAAAATCAATAAAATTTCTATTTTGAGTTATAAATAGATAAAATAACCAGACTCCATACTTGAAAAACCGGTTCAATTTGGAAATTGAAGGAAAATAGCTAGTAAAACTCAAAAAACTTCCCGAACGCTGGATCTATTGTTGATTTGTTAAGAAATATATATTGACAAAGAATTTGACCTTGCTTTGGGACAAGTATTTTGAAGAAATTTTGGGCCTCTAGACAAGTTGGATCTTTAGGATTAATCTCCTTACTTAAAAGCAAAATTAATTTTTTTATCATTTTAATTCATAAGAACTTTGAAATTCAATAACTCTCCTACCATAGGTCTCAACACCACAAAACAAAGCCCGTGTACCTATCCTTGTTGAGGGCTCTTGAATGGTACCAAGAACGCATTGGTTTTGGAGATGTACATAGAATAATGATGAGAATTTTAGGGCATGGTGTGATTTGGAGGGTATCCACCTTACGTGCTTTTGTAAAGGACCATTTACCGAGCAAATTTGCAGTTTTTGGAAGTTTGACTTCTTCAAATACTTTTCAGTAAACATTTTGTGAAAAAAATGGAATTGAAATTTCAACCAAGGAATTTAATATTTTTGAACCTTAATGAAATTAGTATATGAATTTTGAAGTTGGAATCACATATGAGGCTCTAAGAGCTTCCAGACATTAATATGTTCATTGTTGGTACATTGACAAATACAATTGGTACATTTAAAAACAAAATATTTACTTTTGTGTTAAAGAACAGTTATAGAGCTTGGTCACTTTATTGACTTCCTACCTTAAAAAGGGTAATCAAGCATTAAGTTTCTCTCATTTGTTGATCATCCATGCTCTCATCCATTTCCTCAATATGGTTCACACAAAGCATTGCCTCTTACACTTTGTTTTCTTTGTGCAGGGCACTTAACCCCTATAGGATCAAAGAGTTCATTTAGGGTTTTTTGAAAACTCCTATAGGCTATTTTGACTGTATAATTTGTAATTTTTGCACAAATTTTTTTAGGATTGATGATAATCATCCYAATCCATGTGTAAAACTTTGTTTGAGGTCATTTTCACAAATATTGTAGAAGTTAGATTTCAATGTCAATTTTTTTTTCTGTGAATGTCAAACCAAGGAGCTACAAATACAATCTAACAAAGATAAATTAATTTTATTCAATTTTATAGATTGATACCAGTTCATAAACATTTGAGCCATTCAATTTCAAATGATGAGGTAAAAGCTATGAGAAGTTTTATTTTGTGGGCAATGAAAGTAGAAAAACATGTAAAATCCTTTTTTGARCTCAATCTTAAAAACCATCATATGAAAATAAAAAAATGATACCATTAGTTTACAAGAACATTTTACCACTTAAATCAACAATTCTCAATATTTTGTAAAAGTTATTAGCGGTTTAGTTCTTTATTTCGTTCACTACCACCTTCTGCTTTATAATCCCTATGTTCTTTTAAAAAAATCCAAATCAAGTACAATTTTTGTTCTACTATAAAGCTTCGTTTATTGATTACGATAATGAATAAGTGTTGGTTGCGTTGAGTGACCTTGTGGAGGCAAGTGGTAGATGATTAGGGAGCTCTCCTAGTAGACTTGGCCTTGCCCATATGAGGTACCTTATACTTGTTACTTCCTTAGACGACTGTGTTGACATATTATTTGGTGACCACYGTAGCACTACACARATTTGTKMATGAAGTGAACCATGTTTATTTGTTGCACTATTTAKGTTGGGAGCAKAKGTCTCTAAAATYCCAWTGTTGCCACCAAACTTTARGTCATTCACTATAAAAAAGCCTGTATTTTATATGAACTTATCATCTTTTTTTGTGACGAATTTTAATGGACRTCTAGTAAAAACAACTTGTGTTTTCGTGTCAATAATAACATCCAATGTAACACTTAAAAAACACCCTAAAGTGAGGAAAACCTATGGACAAAGGAGAGAAACAACGTTGGGAGTAGATTTTGCGTTGGCCAATCACCAATGCACAATATAAGCTTAGGAACTATTGCTTTTGGGTATTCCCATGACCACATGTGCATTAAYCCCTAAAGGACSAAGGTGCCTTTTTAGCAACATAGATAWTTTGGGCATGTACACGTGACTAGAGATTATATTATTTCTCTTTGGAATTTTTACACAACATGTGGACAAAAACTTTCTTTAAGCCCTCCAATTTTCATAACTATTGACTACATAGTTAAAAAGTTATTGCACGATATGTTGTTTCTTTCTCAACTTGGGTAGTTCAAGCAGATCTTAAAAAATCACTTTTTCTAGAAATGAAAATTTCAAATTGATTCTTTGGATTTATATGAGTGTGAAAATCTTTGAATCATTCCATTATGATCAATGAGTCAAAAGTTATGAGGATTTTTTGTTTGCAGGTAGTTATGGATTAAGTGATTAACCACTCTAAAAAAAACTTTGAAATCCATTATTTAATTCAATTTTCAATAGTTTTGAAAAAAATCAAAAAAATTGGGTGTAGATTTTTTATTACAACATTACAACCTCTGGGATTGACATTTTTCAGCTTCAAAAATAAATTAGGAATAGTTTAGTGTTTTGAACCATTGGATATTTTTTTTCTACTTATCATTTTTCTACTATATGCTGAACTATTCCAAATGATTTGAAATTTTGTATGCATGCAGGCAACTTGACTTGAAACATGAATGTTAAAAAGCACCACCAATTCAGACATTTTTCCATGCAAAAATAAGCTTTTGGAGTGCAGGTGCCTTGTTTTTTTGCAAGGTTTTGCCTTAAAAAAATGATATATGTCAATTCAAACGCTAGAATCTTGCAATCTACTTGGTGAAAATTTCTGAAATGTTTTCCATATCTTTTCTGAACTAGATTACTTTAGGATCCTACAGTTACATGTGTCCAAAAATGCTTTTCCCCCAACATTTGATACTAGTACTAAAAATTACAGTTTTGGAGCGTTTTTGTTGATGAAAACATAGTCAAAGAACTTTAGGGGTTAAGTTAGTCTACGATCCATAGTAGGTGCATCTAGAAAGTTTTTTTTCAAGAAATTCGTATTGTATTCATGCAAAGTCAGAATAAGACGAAATCAATTTTGTTGGTTTCCTTGGGGATTGTTTTTCCGTCCTTCATGGGCAACTTCGGTAATTTTTCTGATTTGACGTCTACTTAACTTAATTATTTCAAGGGTGAAAAAATAAAGTACATAATTTTTGATAAGATTTCGTTCCCTGCAAGAGGACGGGGGTACAGTACAGTAGCGTGAGGTCTTTCTTTTCTTTCTTTGCTGACAGCTTGTCTCACATGGGGGCCTGCCATTCCCAATTCCAATTAGCAAGCAGGCGTGTGTGCTTCTGCCAAAATGGAGACAGCCAGCTCTGTTGCGGGAAGAGGGGATTCCATTCTAAGATCATAGCAACCCCCTGACAGCCGGCTGAGATCAGCCGGCCGGCTTCGGGACGGACCTTCTAAACATGCCAGGGGCAATTACAAATAAGGGAGTTTGCTCTTAACCCTTAAAGGTCAACAAGGACGTTTGGGGTCCTTTGGATGACAGAAATCAATTGCAGTGGATRCAGAAAAGGTATTTTTCATCCATTTTTTGGGTAAATGTGAAAGTAGAGATGTGCTTTGACATGGAAAGCAAGAAATAGGTTCATTGAATGTATTTTCATTTTTAGGTGCTGCAAATTGTAACACAAAGCCACGGAAATTCGTGCCCACGCTAACAAGTCCATGTATGCCTATCATCAAATTTTTAGGTATTAATAGGAGGACTAATACATTAAATGGGGCTTTTTTGGGTGCATAATGGAGGGGAGGTGCATTACAACCATTGGGATTGGAATTTTTCAATTCCATAACTAAATTCATATTGTAGTGATATGAACTGCAAAATCAATCACTTGTAATTATAGATGAGGTAAAATGGTCTACCACAAGCAAGAAACCCATCATATACTTTTAGGAAATGACCCATCAAAGCCTTTCGTCAATCCATGATAGACTTTATTCAATAATTGAGATTTGCGCTACATAAGGTTGAGTTAGTGGTGACTATCAATGCCTTGGATGATGGTGATGGAGTACTTAAGGTAGGAGGCTCTAAAAGCAAGCAGTCTGAATTGCCTATATAGACTTGCCTAAAATGAATGTGAGATGGTCTTTAAATGGACCTTCTATAGTCATTGAGTGGATCAATAAAAAAAACATTTATTGCAAAAGCCAATCATTTTCTTCGCTTTCCCCATATTTCTTTAGAAGTTGCAAGTAAACAATTTGTGAACAA
Source organism: Pleurozium schreberi (assembly GCA_006891605.1). NCBI lineage: Eukaryota > Viridiplantae > Streptophyta > Bryopsida > Hypnales > Hylocomiaceae > Pleurozium > Pleurozium schreberi. Next base: position 103,169 of record VACF01001360.1, on the reverse strand, counting down.
CCTAGGGTCATAAATAGGGACCTATGACTCATCTTGTTTGGAAAGTCATAAGTAACATGCTTRTGAGTAAATGCTTCAAAAATGCTTCAAAAATACGAAATGGCTTATGCTACAATTCAAATTTACTTCTCTTTGTCTAAACAATACAAAAAACATTTCCATCAAAGAAGATACATGAAAAAAGGAGACCAACCCTCAGATGAGGTGTTTATGAGCCTCCTACCTTAGTGATTGCAATAGGACATTTCACCTTTTGAGTGTAAATTCATAACAAAAAGTGAAATTGTAGGCCTTCATGCATGTTGGGGCCGTRTTAGGAAATATTGCAATTGCTTTGTGTAAGTGATGACCATTATACATACACTTTTTGTTGATTTTGAGGTAGTCTAAAGATTTGTTTGGGCCAATTAGGAAACTCACTTAAAAAATTCTTCAAAAAAATCCATATTTATTCAAAAAATATATAATTTTAGTTGTTCTCCCTATTTCTCACATTTGTTTGGAAAAAATAAAAAAAATTCATAATTGCTTATAATTAGGTCAAACTAATCATTATGCATGTCATGGGTTGGTTTATCTTACCTTTGATTTTGATTGTAGCAGATAAAAAGAATCATATAGCACAGCAAGGCCCACTTGAAACGAGCTTTAGGAGATAGCATGAACAATGATGCAAACCTCGGCCAATTTTTGATCCTCCTAAAGTACTTYCACATTGTCAAGCTCTTGTGTGATGGCTAATTCATTGGATACAATTGCAGACTTGCCGACAATCCTAATTATTGCAACTTTTTTCTTGTAAACATTGTCGCATAGTAAATGTGAGCATTATGTAAAAATATATATTTACGTATTTTTGGATGGATTTGAATACAATAATGTAGTGTAAAAGATGACATTAGTTGGAGTAGCTTTAAGATGACGTTAGTTGAAGTAGCTTCAAGATGACGCCTTCTTCTAACAAGTAACAACAAACTATAAAGAAGAGGGTCATCAAAGAGCTTCATCAAGTAATTGTAGTTCTTCTTTGTTTTCTACTTTGAATTTCAGTATGTCGAACTGGAGGGTTTTTTCTAAGTCTCAAAATGAAATACCGCAATTGGAGGCTGAATTTGAATTTTCCTTGTCACAACTGACGGATCAACTTCTTTTGCCGCTAAGTCTTGCACCGCCACATGAGTGTTCACAAGAAGAAGCTGGGCCTTCCTGATCGCCAAAACACCCTCGATTGGAGCAGCAATGGCATGGAAATCTTCAGCGCGAAGCTCGAGCCTTGGTAATTTTGTTGCAAGTTGGATGTGTTGAGCCTGGGAGTCAAGAAGTGACATTTGAAGGGTGTTTTGAGGGTCTTAATGTTGACCAATATTTTTGTATGGCTCTGCCTGTGAAAAGAAGTTGTGGCCACCAACGTTGGTTAGAGGGTCTAGTCAATCCTCTAACTAAGGTAGATCGTGCAGAATATGTGGCAAATATTATCAAACGCATCCTCAAGTTTTTGAAGATGGAGTGATATTCCAATTGAAACTTTATTTTTTTTTCCTCTAATAGATATATGTTAGATCATAGTTCTTTTATTTTGTATTTAGAAATAGTTCAAATTTTATTTTATATGAAGTGAAGCTGTAGGAGAGAAATATACAAATAGTTTGCCTTCTAGTAACTTTGGGGTGATTTCTCTTTTATCTAAAGATGAAGAATGAGATTAATGGTCAAAATAGATGACTAATGGATGATAGGAGAGCCACATGATCAAGGTATGGGCTGAAGTCCACTTGACTTGGGTGGTTAAGGTAGAAGATAAGGTGGAGGAAAAAGAGGGCACTATTTATTGTGTTTTGGGAAGACCCGAACGTTTGAGGAGCCATAATGTATTGAGTTTTATGATTTTGGAAATAAAAATTGGAGGAGTTGTGTATCATGGCGTTATGTTCATAAGATGATCTCACTTTCTTGATTTAAAGTTGATATTCAAAAGTTGTACTAGTTTGAGTGAAAGAGGGTTTGCTGCCTTCCATATAGAAGGGCAGAGACTTTGAACGCCCATAGAAGACGGACAGGTCTTTTGTTTGCAATGAAAATTGAAAAAAATGAAGTAAATTTTGTTAGCTTTTCATGAAGCTATCACTCATTCTATTTGAAGTCTGTATGAGTGAGTTGTGAGTGTCAAAGCAAAGAAGAGTCTGTTGCCTTCAATTTTAAAGGCCGAAACTTCGGGCAGCCATAAAAGTTGGATTGATTGTTAGATTGATTTGAAATTTAAAAAAAAAATGTTAAATTGTGTTAGCTTTCCAAAAAGCTATCACTCATTTCATTTGGACTTACAGAACTTTGGTGGCGTGAAATCAAAGTTCAGCCAAGGAGTTGGAGTTTGGAAGAGATTTTGAAGACTTGTGTGTTGTGGCTTGTGGCTTTCAATTTCATCGTAAACTTTGTTGTTGCGGGCGGCACGGGGCAAACTATTGCCTAACCTCGTTTTATGTCGTGGTGACGAAGTGGAGTTAATCGCCCACATGGTCGAAATTTGTTATGTTCTCACAATGAAGCATGATTGCTAGTCACCAGGAGTTTGAAATTTAGGAGCCAATCTTTCAGACGGTTCAACTCGTGGTCTGACCGTCCCGTTTTACCCGTTCGAGGCCTGTGGTTTCTTATCACCTACCTTGACCCTTATACCCATTTAAAGCCCGTTCCAGGATAGGCCAACAGGAAGCAATTCCGCAACAGTTTTGAAGATTCAACAACAAGCAGTTCCACAACGGTTTCAAAAATTCGACAAACAAGATTCAGGGCTTTAAACGAACACGTCTACTTGTATTCTTCAGTCATTTCCGGTCGCAGCCAAGATCCCCGTGATTTCACGAGGCAAACCTCTTTCTACACAACAACGCCTTCCAATGTTGAAAATAAACATGCATGACATTTCAATGTTGTAGAGGAGAGTTGCAACAAAGCACGAGCACTCTTCCACTGGAGAAATTTGAGCTACCACCCTTAGCAAGACCCCAAACTTCTTCATCTTGTCCATTGGTTGGAGATTTGGCACATTGATTGGTGATTTGGCACGCTGAAGAAGTAGACAAACTCTTGGTTTGAAGTTCAAACTTTGAACACTTCACTAGACAAGGATGCTATTTTAGCCAATGACCTTTGAAATGATTTGGTGTAAACGCACATGTGAATCGCACCTAAGTAAGTTACTCGATCAATGATAGCAATTCCATTTGTAAGGCAAGAGCATTGTCCAATAATAATACCAATAATTTCACGCTAAGTAAACATACCTAATTGCAACTCATTTAGCCGGATAAAGGGTTAATTTTCACACACCAATCTATAAACAAGGCACACAATGCATCACAATTGGACATGTTCAACAACCCATGAAAACTCCGTAGTCTTGAATCTGTAGCACAGCAACAGTGATCGGAGGACAGTACTGTTCTGGCACTCATGGAGTGAAGGGTGGCACACATTAGATGTTTTTTAGACAGGCTAGAAGATTGCAAGTTCTCGGGCTGTGGAAACACATTGGGAACTCTGGGAACTCTGTCATGTAGGCAGTCTGATGTGGCACAGAGACTGCCACGTCAAATAATACTAATTAATTAATTAATTAATTAATTATTTTACTTATTTATTAATTATTGAAAAAAAAAATTGAAAAAAAAAAAATGAAATCAGTTTTCAGTTTCTTTATAGTTTCTAAGATTTCTGGAAAAAAAAAATTGTTTTTTGAAATTCAAAATTTCAGACCAGCAGTCGTTGGTTCCTTGTTTAGAGAACAGTTTCAGGGAACAGCCTTGAAACAGGCTCTTACGGGGCTGAAAAAACATCTAATGTCTGATAGTGTACTACCACATATTAAGGTAGTTTACTCTTGAAGCGCCCATGCTCTAAAAACGATCATGGTACAGAGGTACATTTTGCTTTCTTCAATGTACTAGAAATGTACATTTCAGGAGGTGGTCGCTTTTAGAGACCACTGCATTACGACTTCAAAAATTTGTAACTAATTCCTTGAAGGTCCGAAAAATATGAAACTACTTGGGTTAGATTCCAATCTCTTTTTTCTTCCTATGAAAATTTACTAAAAATTGTTTCAAGGAGTTTAGCTTCCCTGAAAACGCAATGAGCTCTTAAATGGTCGCTTTAAGAGCAGTCTACCTTAAGCTTAGATGTGATGAATTCATGATTTTCAAGTACTCATTGAAAAGAAGACTGCACATTTATCTATTTTATAGTGTGTTTTTGAGTCTTRTTTTTGCCAAGCATGAACAAAGAAGTGGTCCCAATGTACCGAGATTTGGCAACTAAGGTAAAAGGTTCTAAAAGTGAGCAAGCTCTAAAATGGAGCACAATTCTTTTGCTTTAATACTTTTGGTTGCTTTCAAATTATGATTTGAAATGATTCTCTACCTTATATAATGTTCAATGTTGTGCAAGGTGCTTTAAACTTAGTATGTGAATTGATCTGTAATTTTATTTGTCGAGTTTTTAATGGATGATTTTGGCAAACTCAAGGAAAATGCCTCCCCTCCAAATTAGTCCTTTTTACTAAATTAAATGACCTATTTTAGGCAACGRTTTAATGACCATGGAGAATTACCAAATTAAAAGGAAAAAAAAAAGGAAAAAAGCCAAGTCACTCCATAAACTCCATGTTTACTAACTAGTCCATGTTGAAAATTTGCAATCAATTTTTGTAGATATGATCATAGGGGCATGAATTTCTTTAAGAACAATGTTTTCTTCTAAACCTTAAAATTCAATATTTCTACAACATTTGAATTACTTAACTTATAATCAATTTGAAAAGTGGTGATCATTATCATATAATACCTTAAGTCACTCTAAGTTTTAGGGTCTATAGTTTCATGTTCTTATTTATTGAAGTGGAATTGAAAAAGTATGCATTGTCCCTTTATACAAGTGGACTCCAAAATTCAAACTTTAAACCCTAAAATTCTAAAGCCAAAAATTGAAATCATGGAAACTTGCCTAAACATTAGATGTTTTTTGGGCCGTCTAGAAGACTGCGAGTTCCCGGGCTGTGGGAACACATTGGGAACTCTGGAACTCTGCCACATAGGCAGTATGACGTGGCACAGAGACTGCCACGTCAGATAATACTAATTAATTAAGTATTTTTAATTGATTATTGATTTTTTTTTTTTTAAATTGATTTTTTTTTTTTCTTTTTTAAAACAGTTTTCAGTTTCTTTATACTTTCTAAGAATTCTGGAAAAAAAAATTTTTTTTTTTTTTTTTTTTGAAATTCAAAATTTCAGACCAGCAGTTGCTGGTTCCCTGTGCAAGGAACAGTTTCAGGGAACAGCCCCGAAACAGGCTCTTACGGGGCTGAAAAAACATCTAATGCCTTCGAGAGTCCTTCAAGGGGATTCATGGTCCTCTAGGAGGGGGGAACCATGTTAGTGATAACATTGGCTCATGAGATAATGTATTGTGATGAAGATGGTTTCTACTCTTAAGAAAATTTGTAAACAAAAGAACAAAAAATTTGTTGTTTGTGGAAATTATTGATTTGAACAATATTTGGAGTTTTTTTTAAATGCTACCTTAGTAGGGTCAAATAGTCACTTAGTAGTCAAATTGTAACATTAGCAGGGTCACACTACCACTTCATCATGTTTTTTGGCATTAAATTTTGATCCAAGAGTGCACTTGGTGCTCCAAACCACTTTCTTTATCCAAAATATCCTGGTTGAGTTTACTTGTGCCCATATCATGAGCAAATTTTCATTTCTAAAGTCTATTAGGGGTCCAAGCACGCTAATAGGAGCCAACTTGGGCGTAACAACTACTTCTATTGAAGAATCTTCATTCTAACTCTCACATAGGACTCGAGCTATGAATAAACATTGTAATTCATAGTTTTTTAGTTGTGGCACTTTGACATAATACAAAGAAAAAGTAAGTATATTTTCAAGTGTTAGAAGGACAAAAAAGTAGTTGTAACAACTACTTAATTGGATAAAGTAAGGACCCATTATGACTTCCGGACTATTTAGGATGAATAAACAACATTTTCGGATAGATTATTCCAATATTAATTCATTATGGATGACTTAACCCCTAAAGGACCAAGTGTCCGTTCATCATACGCAAGAAATCTTGGGTAGGTTCCTATGATGTCATTTTTTATTGGATGTTTATGAAATTTGGATACAATATGTAACTATGTATCCCCAATGTGAAAATCTAATTTTTTTTTCAATCGGGTGCCTGGATCAAAAGTTATGCTGCCCTGAACTTTGCGGGCAGCTTTGGGCAGCATGTGGAAAACTCTTCCTATGATTTTGAAACTTGGTGGGTATGTAGCTTACATGGTACAAGATGAAAATGTCAAAAAAATAACCATGTATAGTGTAAAAATCTCATTTTAGAAGGAGAAAAAGTTTCCAAGCCTTGTTGGGCAAGGTTGAAAAAAATCTTTTTCACCTAACTTCAAACCTTATAATCTTTCAATCCGTGCGGTCGAAGTTTCTAAATTTTTTTTGACATGTTTCCAAAGCAGTCTAATATAATTTTGTGAGGTTAAAGTTTGAAAAAAACTTTGTTTATCATTTTTTTCTTGCTGCCCTAAAATATGGCAATTTTTGACAATTCCTACCCAAAATATCCCTAGGTCCTTTAGGGATTAGACACTATTTTGGATGGATAAACAACATTTTGTAGATAGAATATTCTATTAAGGACCTCCATAAGCACCTCACTAATGTCTACATGTGGCTCCTATTAGCATGCTTGGACCCTTAGATTTCTATTGATTTGGTTCAAAAAAAATTGTACAACCTAGAATAGTAAAAAGAAAGCCATGCCATTATAACAATCTGTTGATTAAGTCAAGTTGTGAGTGTTGTTGATTAGAATAAAAAAAATTTGATTCTCTATTATTATGGTTTACAATTTTTCTAGTAGCGCAATTCAAATTTATACAAGCGCACAAGGTTAAGAGCACTACAATTAGAAATCTAACAACATAGTGAGAACATAAAAAATAAAATTTTACTTAACCCGTAAATTACCAAACAAAGGTTTTGGGCAACATATTGTTTTTGGTCATCCATTTACAAATGGAATTTTCATTTTTTTTCTTTGGAACTTTTACGCAAGATTTGTTCAAGGAGTAAATTTACGGTGCAACAATTTTTATAACTTGTGACAACATGATTAAAAATTTATTATATAATATGTATTTTTTGTAGTTCCTCATGTAGCATGAGTTTTTTTTTTTAGAATTAAAAATTAATATTTTAATGTAGTTTTTTAGATTTGTATATACTTGGAAAGCTTAGAAACATTTGATTTTGATTAATAAGATGAAAAACATGAGGAATTTTAGTTTGCAGGCAGTTATGGATTCTCTACTCTAAAATGAACTTTGAAGTCCTTTGTTTAACTCAATTTTTGATATTTTTGAAAAAAAAATTTGTTAGATGTAGATTGTTTAATACAACATCACAACCATTATATTGGCATTTTTCAATTCTTTAACGAAATTCCTAAAGATGTAGTATTATAAATCATACATTTTACCACTTATTTCAAGCMTGAATATGAAATACTTTTTGATGAAATTCTCATAGGTATTCCCAACATATTTTCTCAACATATTTTGGAGAATTGCAAGTTGTAGGATCTACACATTTTTGTGTGAAAATTTTGAAAGATGAAACCCAACCATTTGTGAAGAGTTGAGATTTTTTTTTTGTAATCCAAGTGTCATGATCTTGCAATTGGTAAGGTTTCTCCTTTTGAACTTTTAGGAGGGTGTACTCTAACAAGTTAAGTAAGGAATTCTACGGTTAAATTTGCTAATTAATAAATTCAAAGGAAAATTTTAGCCTTGCTTTGGATTTGAGTACTACGAAGTAGCCTTGGACGTGAAAACATCAATTGAATTTGCTTTTGGGGTTTTTATTTCTTACAACTTCTTAGAGAGAGGCCTAGCCATATATTCCAAGTCTAGCAACTAATGATGGTGATTTGATCCCAATAACCATTTCTTTTCGGGCTAAAACTGTAAYATGGGTGACGACATGAGACACATGGTTGTTACTTTTTGGAGAAAAAATCATTATATTTATATAATCTACGGAGCCCATAATGAACTCGTAACATTCATGGGATTCACCTTAATCCTAAAAGGACGYAGGGGATCCTCGTGAAAATCATCATTTCTTGAAACCATGGGAACAACTAGTATTAAAAAATTCAAATGAACTCATTTGAAGGCAAAGTCTCTAAAAGATCTCCCCTTTCCACACAAAATTCCAAGGATGAATAGTTGCACTTCTGTTCCATAGAAATTGATTCTTTGTCATCCATCAGACACTAAATGTTCGCAGTGTCTTTCCTAGGTTAAGGTGGGTACACCCAAAAGCGTAGCCGACCTTAAAGCGCCATCTATAGTCTGGGTACATTTCCAAATTCAATCATGTGCACAAATTGTATATGGCATTTTCAGAAACAAATTTTGACCCTTAACCCTGGACTGCCGCCAACGCCATTCAGTGGCGTTTGGATGACAATCCAGGGTCCTTAGAAGAGATTAGAAGTAGATTTTTCATCTGTTTTCTTTTTGTTGACCTTTCATGTTGAGTTACAAAGACTATTCAATTGAATTTTTAGTTTAACTAGTGTTTGCTTTCATGTAGTTGAGAAGTAACTAAGAAAAACAGATGGCCAAATTTGCTATTTTAGTGTATTTTGAGAAGTTGCTTCTCAAGGTAGTGGTTTACTCGGGTTTTACTAAAAGGGTTATTACGGCCATGGTAGTGGTTTACTCGGATTTTACTAAAAGGGTTATTATGGCCAAGGTGAACAGACCCCCTTGCTCGGCCACTTGATAAAACCTTGAATTTTTTTATGTTCCATGCATGATAGAATTTGCAAGTTTTTGAATTCATCTTTGCAATGAGAGGCCCCAAATTAGTGAGGAAGGATGTAGAAGGTAAATTAATCGGGCCAGGGGGCTTTTTATTTTACTTGCACCCCCTGTAATTACTTGAAGTGGCCAAGCGAGGGGCCAGTCCACCCCCGGACGTTATGACAAGGCCAACCGGAAGGATTGACCAACATTCAAGAGAGGCGAAGAATCATGGGGTTATCAAGGGGTTGTCAATCAGTACACGAGGCTCTTGGGGGTGGGTGGGTTAGGATCAGGGGGATACCAGAAAGAGTGGAAAAGTTCGTAGACCAAACATTGAAGAAAAATAGCAGTGCGACTGGTGGGTTGCGTTTTTTGTTTTTTCTCATAATTGTTTAATAATTTTTTCCCTTTGGTACTCATTAGATTCCTCGCACTGCAATGTGAAAAGTGGGAACATCCAAATTTCCAMAGGTCARAAGGCGAGGAGGGTTAACACCCGAAGATGCCATTGTTTGAAGGATAACCCAACTGAAACTCGACGAGCCAAACAGGCAGTCATTGCTTCAAATGCAGAGATACTGCTGTGTACAATTCTTTGTGTCTGATTGATTTCCACTGAGGTCACTTCCCATCCGAACTACACTGAGATTCACCCTGTTAATGCGTGTGACCTTCATTTYMCAAAGTCACACTATTCAATTAGTGTTGGTGAAAAATTACTGTATTTCACCCATTTCCACTGTGACACTACAGAAGTACTCTTCTACGTGACACCAGTACTCTTTTCTAGGTGATGCTAATTCCCCCTTCACTGCTAGGACTGCTAGGACAAAAAAATCAGTGTGCCCCAAACTGAATTGTATTTCTCACCCATCATACTGATCCTCACACTCCATGCACTTGGTAAAAAGTACTCCTTCAGTCCCACTAAAAACTTCCTAATGGGGCTGATTTACAGTCTTTGCAAGAAGAATTTGGAAAGCTTTTAGTCCCACTAAAAACTTTAATAAGGTTGATTTACAGTCTTTGTAGGAAGACTTTGGGAAGCTTTTAGTGGGACTGAGGGAGTAAAAGAAAGCTTGCTGACTCCTCCCGACCAACTGTTGTTCTGTCTTTTTCTTGCAACAACAACTGAAGAGCCCAGTCATTTTCGTCCCCACTGACCAAAAGAGACCGGGAACCCAAAAGAGAGAGAAAGAGAGAGAGAGTGATCAGAAGGTTAATTAACAACAACAAGGGACTGATAACTGAAGTTACCGGACGTTGAGTGAAGGTGCAAAAGCACTCAAGCCCAAGCAAGGACGGACGGAGATCAGGACTAGCCAGGGGGCGACAATGACGACGACGCCGGCTATGTGAGAAAACCCCGGAATTAGCGCTCCCTCCCGCCCAGTTGCGTTGCGTTTGCGTTGCGTTTGCGGCGTCGGCGTCCGTCGTCGTGGTGGTCGAGGTGGTTTGGCGCCGGAACGATTTTCTTTGCTCAGTTGGATAGTTGTGCAAAGAAKTCTCGTCGTTTTGGAAGAGATTCATCTCTCTCGTCATGCATATCTGGCCATGTGGGACAGTTCGCGGAAGGGGCAGAGAGAGGCCTTTGGTACATTGCCCAAATTTCACCTTCTTGGGTCTATAGATAGCTGCGCCCGGCGTCCGGATCCTCTGTTCTCGGATCTGAGAGTTGGTTGGGTTCATGGCATRCTCCGTTGCCTGCAATCTTGAGCTCGATCGTTGAAAGTTTCGGGTGCCTCGCTGAGTCTTGGACTCACTTGCTTGCTCGCTCTCATTCTGCATTGGTGTTAGGTCGGTAAAAGTCTAAAATGGTGGTGCTTCTTTGGATTCTTTTTTCTTGACAACTTGGCCACATGTTTGAAAATATTCAAATTAATTGGAATTGTGCAACATATAGGAAAAAAATAGTAAGTAGATAATAGTAGAAAATGATTCAAAATACTAAATTGTTAAGAATATAATTATGGAATAGAAAAATGCCAATCAAAATGGTTGGAATGTTGTAATAAGCAAATTATATCCTGCAATTTTTTCTTTTCCAAAAATATTGAAAATTGAGTGAGACGAAGGACTTCAAGGTTTATTTTAGAGTAGAGAATATTAATCCATAACTGCCTGCAAACAAAAAATCCTCRTAACTTTTGACTCATTGATCAAAATGGAATGATTCAAAGCTTTCCATGTATATATGACTTTAAAAAACCAATATAAATCTTTTGTTTATGAAAAGAACAATTTTTTCTAGTCTACCCAGACTACCCATTTGCAAAAAAAATAACATGTTAGGCCATAATTTTTGACTTGTATATCCAAATGTCATGGAATTTAGTGCATATGAGAGATATTCCTCGCCCCCACCTTCTGTTATAATTTGGGCCAAAAATATGGAAATCTCCAGCTACGTGTAYCTGCCTAAAATTACTATGTAGCYAAAAAACGCATGTCAGTTTTTTAGGAGTTAAGACACACAAATTTCATGTAAAATTTGTGGATTTTTCACACCCTATTTTTTTGGTGATAGTATTTGTGTTGTGCRAAATTTGTCTCTGTTTGGCACACCCTATTTTTTGTGTCAAGACCCTCAAATTTCATGTGAAATTTATGGATCTTTTTCACACCCTAATTTTCTTGGTGATAGAATTTGTGTTGTGTGAAATGCTTTTCCCTTTTCCACATCCAATTTGTTTTGTTTGAGATCTACAAATTTYGTGTGAAATTTGTGGACCTTTTTCAAAATATAATTTTTTGGTGGTTAGGCRCTCTATTTTGCATGATATTATTCGGTCCCTTTCACACCCAAGTATTTTATTTAGAATAAATGGATTTAGGACAAAAAAGTTTGTTGGTTCTAGGAACTTTTTTTAAGCTTCAACATACATTATTTATTTATTTTTCCAAAGACTGTCAATTTTGTCCCATTGATTTTAATCCAAGTTGCATTAAAAYAGATGCACRTACAACAAGAAACTAGTAGCTCTTTAAAATCACCATGTAAAACTTCTTTGAAATCCTAAGTTCTTTGCCGTCACTTGCAATTTCAGTGTTCCAATATCGAACTTTGAGAAACAAGAAAACACCGGCACCTTAACCTGAAGCGAGCAAGAATGCAAGAAACTGCAATGGAAAAAAAACTGAAACCCTAACTGATCTGCATTGCCTTTCATCCATTGCATGACTTTCCATCCAACATAGCTTGGCCTCCTCCTGCTGGTTATATAAGATCATACTAAATACAATACTATAGTATTGCGCATAGGATACTTTCAAATTTAACGCCACTACATTATATGTAAAAAAACTTAATGGCCCACATTTATTGTGCCCCTATATTACTTATACTCTTTTTTTCACTTTGAATGTCTCCTATTTTACTTGTAAGTTCTTTATAATTTTTACCTCAAATAAATTAAAACTTATCTATATTATGCCGCACGTGGTTTTTAAATTGCGCTAAGTAATCTACCCGAGTATTTTTGTCTTGATTTTTGTAAAAAGAAATATGAAGATAGAAAAACTAATTAGCTTCATGGGAACAAATGTTATGCTCAAAACAATTCAAAAGAGGGGAGAGGGGGAGAAAGGGGCCAGCAAAAAAAATTCAAAAATTTGAATTTAAAAAAAAAGAATTCATTTCTCATAGATTATATTTTTGTCCACATGAAAAATTTTGATTCATTCCATTTGGATTTGTTATGAGAAAGTTATGGACAATCTTATTTTTTAGGCGATTGGAGCATCTTTTTGAAAAAATAAGTTGTAAGATTAATTTATGGATGCAATTTTTACAATTTTTAGAGAAAAAAAGTTTTACATATTTTAGTTTGCTTACTAGAACAATTTCACCATTGAGATTAGAGCATTTTAATTCCATCTTAGAGATATTACTAATTTAGATTTTCCTTCTATTTGTACCTGCTTTTATTTAATAATTTATTAACCCCTATAGGACCAATGCCTTTTTTGTGCAAAAGAGCACTCGAAATTGCCATTTCTATAGTAAAGAGTAAGAAAATTTGAAATTTGTTTTTTCTGCACATTTAACTATTGCATCTTAAACCTCACTAGTATAAGAATATGTGGTTAAATTTTTCATAAATTTTGAAAGGCTCAGATTGCAAGATATCCACGTTTACAGTGCAAGTTTTCCATCACATTGCGGGATTAGATTATTTGACTTTGAACCTTCTTAACTTTAAATTTTTGCACTGCAAAGTTTTGAGCTTTGAATCTTTGTGGTGGAGAATTGAGTTGAGGGTCTAGGAATAAATAAAATATTTTAAGAGAGCATAAATTTTTGTCCTTAAAAAATTGTTGAGTAGAAGTAGGTAGAAGATAGAACAAAAATCTAAATCATTGGATGAATCAAATTGATGAATCAAATCTTTCTATGTAGGCAAAAAGATAATCTATGAGAATGAAAATTTAACCCCTAGAGGACCAAGGCCATTTTTTTGCAAAAAAACACTCAAAGCTACCATTTTTATAGCAAAGAGTGAAAAATTTGAAAATTGATTTTTTGCACATCTAACAGCAAGATCTTATCCCTAACTAGTATGAGAATATGTGGTAAAAATTTTAAAGTTTTTGACGGCACATATTGCAAGATACTTGCGTTTAAAGTGAAAAAAAACAGGTTTCTCAGCAAACTACAGGACAAAATTATTTGACTTTGAACTTTCTTGACTTTAATTTTTTGCTCTATAGATTTATGAGCTTTAAATCTTTATGGTGGAGAATTGAGTTGAGAGTCTAGGAAAAAATTTTAAAAAATAAAAAAAGACTAAATTCTTGTCTTCAAAAATTGTTAAGCAAAAGTAGGTACAAGATAGAAGAAAAATCTAAATTATTAATATCTTCAAGATAGAATTAAAAGGCACTAATCCCAATGGTGAGATTGTTCTAGCAAGCAAAATAAATCAATTAGAACTTTTTTTTGATTCAAAATCCAGAATTGTTTGCATTTCAGTGAACTTTGGCGGCTCATAACTTCTTCATATATGATCCTTTTTCAACAATTTTTGATGGAAAAGTTGCGCTTACTAATCTAGATTTTGTAGTTAAAATTTCAGATCCATATAAGATGGTATGAGTGACTGAGAAGCATTTTACTAGAAGTAGGTTGAGCCACAAATGTGAATTTTTGCTACTTTTTTCACTGTTTATTGACATTTCAAATCCATTTTTCGGGCACAATGAGTCATTTTTATGATATTTTGTTCACCAAAGTGTTTATATTCTGGTTTGGAATCACTTTGTAGTTTCAAGCTTTTTCATTTGAGGTGGTTTAGAAATCGAATTTCACCTCCATATATGTTTTGAAGAAAATTTCAGCACCTTTTTTCAACAATAAAACATTATAATCTTTCGATCAATACAGTAAAATGACCCCAAATTTGTTCTACACCATTTACAACATGCACACTACAATATTGTACGGTTAAGATCTTCATAACTGACTGAAATTTAGACTTTTAACATTTGCAAAGGGAGGATGCTTTTAAGCATGGTTGGACCTTTGGCGAAGAAGGGTTAACTTAATGTCATAGCGATAGTTCTCCATGGCTTTGTGACAATGTAAGTTAGTGTAAGGTAGGAGGCTCTCAAAGCGACCATTTAAGAAGTGATAGCCTTTTCCGGGCAGCTAACTTGAGCTCCTTGAAACAATTTTGAGTAATTTTTCATAGGAAGAAAAATGGAATTGGCATCTAACCCAAGTTGTTTCACATTTTTTGGACATTTGTGGAAGTTGGTCATCAAAAGCGACCACCTCTTGAAATGTGAATAGGTGGTACATTGAAGAAAACAAAATGTATCTCTACGTTATGTTCACTCTTACTACTTGATTAGAGTTTGAGCCTCCTACCTTACTGCTAGAGCGTTCCATGTAAGAGTGACGTCAAAGTAGTAGCACTTGAGGAGTTGAAGGGCCAAGGTGAAGTGACCCCTTTGCTCGTCTTTTGGGAAAAATATGAATTTTTTAATTTTCCACTCATGATAAAATTTGCAAGTTTTGAATTCATATTTGCAATCAAAGAGCCCAAATTTTCTAGGAGGGGTGCACAATGTAAATTAGTCAAGCACAAAATAGGGTCTATTTTTTTACTTGCACCCCTAGAATGACTTGGAGGGGCCAAGCAAGGGGGCCAATTCACCCCGCCTAGTTGGAGGGTGGTTGATTAATTATCCTTTTCACTCTTGTCAAACTCCTTATCATCTTAGGGATGCTTTGCACCTAGAAGTTAGGCTAGTTTGTTGTGTACGTCAAGGTCTACACTTCTCACTTGTAATTGGACAAAAGGCATGAAATTTGTGCAATTGGCCTCAAGGGAATGGTCAGTATTTAGGTGTAAAGCTTCCGTTCATAGTTGGGGCTGCGGTACTATATTTTAACACCACAGTATCTGTGGCGCATTTAATGTAAGAGCAAATTAGGCGGAAAGGTAGATGTTAGTCGCRTGGGACCRYTGCTTGCTAAATGAGKTTGGAGGCGACGATTAAGGAGCACCGGCGTTAAACAATTCTATAATCACCGGCATTAGTGCTCTTGATGACGATGCTAAGCTAGCATGTCTTGAAAACACCTGGCTCAAGCAGTGCTCATTGCTACTAAGATTCATCGTTGGCCATTGTGAAATGCGATTTGGTTGTCATGATTATGGAAGACGTCGTCTCTGTGAAGCAGAATTTGAAGAGTTTGCAGGAATTTGAGCAAAGTTTCTATGCATTTCGAGAGCAACAATAGTTTCGTGCTGCAGGTGCAAAATGCGTGCATGGTACTCTGACTTACGTTGGCATTGATGCCGTTCAGCAACATTGGACCTCTTCCACCTCTTCCGTTCTCTCATGTCGTGTACTTGTGTGATTCTGCAGATCGACAATTGAAAAGCACTTCCGCGGCACTCATGACTGTTATTGGCACTTGCTAGCAACCCGCATCGGCTTTCACTGGCGCCCTAAAACCAGCCGTTCTGTCGAAACACACTTGTAGCCATGTATGGTAAAAAAAACCCGATGGGAACACCACCGTCCGTTCTTTACGCACTTGACACATGCCTCAGACTGGCGTCTGCCGAAGGCCACCACTGAACGCAAGCTGAGCGCTAGTCGTAGGATTTTTAGTGAACTACGTCTACAGTGCACACTCTTATCTGCGACTGGTGCAAACGTACCCTAAGAGCATCCCCACAGCTGCCTCCCCAAACCGAGGCGCCAAGTGTTGGTTTGGCGTGCATGTGGGGAGGCCAGGTTTGAATGTGGAGGTGGTGCCCCATAGTGTCCGCGTCATTGGCCGCGTTACTCGAGGTTTGCACACTCCTCGAGGATATGGCCTACCACCTTGTGAATCTAAAGTGCATTGTCAAGGCAAGCTCGGTCTCGATTTTCCTTTTTATAATGTTGGATACGGTTGAATGAAGTCATTTCAATGTTCACATGATGTCACAAGGAGGAGTCAAACTCATGGCGCGCCCTTGCAAGCCACATCATTTGCCAGTGTCTTCTCCAAATTTCAGCGTGGCTGGGCATTATTTTGAGCTTGGCACCCCTCCTGTGGGGCAAGAATTTAGTCCGGGCCCTCCCACTTGGCGTGTTTGGGTGGTTGGGCGTCCTGCTCTAAGCATTACTTTTAGATACGTCTACCATACAACTCGTCCTCCCAATCAGATCGCAACCAGACCTAAAASAGTAGTCCGAGGCTAATTCCGAATTTGGCTTTTTGTCTTCCKTTTGGTGTCGCGGCCGCCGTAGGCTCTGGAGTCTTTGGGGTGCAACTCTTCACGCCCTTGCACCTCAATCACCACTTCTAATCACGTCTTGTCGGGCCCCTTCTGTCGTTAGCTACATTTTATCGCTTTTTGTCCGGCTCTCGCTCGCTTATCTTTGGTTTTTGTCTTCATTTCTGTTCTGTACTAGATTCGGGTAGCGCAGCTTGTACTTGCAGCCATGTATCTCATGTGCTACACTAACGAGAACGGGGACAAGGTGTACACCTTGAAGGTCAGTGCTAATCATGACTTCTGGTTTTAATTTTGTGATTGTGAATTTTGCATTGGAGCAACGGAGGGTTTTTTCCGTGTGTTAGGTTTASGGTATAGGGTTTGGGGATTTTTGCACCCGACGGGAGCTGCACCCTTGGCGGGGTGTTGTTCTTACACTGTGGAGCGACCTTGCACTTTTTGTGCAGTTTGTGGTCGTAGAATCCTTTGTTAACGTTGGAGAATGACGGCGGTTACGTGTGAGCTCTCTCATCTTTCGGGGTTAGGGTTGCTCTGCGTGAAAGTGGGGTAGTATATTCCATTGCCCTGGAGAGCAGCGTCGCTGCCTTTACTCTTTGGGACAGACCATGCTACCAATACTACAGAATTCTAGTCGTGTGAGTAAGATGATTCTGTTTTCAATACGACGGGGAACGCGTCCCTGACGAATGTATTCTTAGCTGCAAGGAGCGTAAACAGTATTTTTTCACTTGAAAGCGGGGTCCTTTGCTCGAAACCCTAAACCTTTAACTCAGTCGGACAGATCACAGTGCTGGTACAAAATACACATGTTGTATAGTTGCGTATTGAGGATTTCTCAGCTTTTAATACGACGGGGAATACGTCCTTGGCGGGATGTATTCTCAACTAGAAGGAGCGGCTATGGCATACATGTCCTGTACGCTCTTTAGGTCGTAGAATCCTCTGTTAACGTCGAAGAATGACGCTGTCACGAGTGAATTCCGTCGGCTCTCGGGTTTAGGGTAAATTCGCTCGTGAAAGTGGGGTCGCATATTCCATTGCCCTAGGGAGCTGCGTCGCTGCCATTACTCTTTTGGACAGACCATGGCACCATGCTACCAACACAAATAAATTAATTCCGTATTTGTTTTAGGTGCTAAGTTGGTTAGTGCTTACGACCCCCAATTCGTCTTTGGCGCGTTGAACCCTCAACATTCGGGAGTGACCTTCGGATACATTGTATGTGATTTTTGGTCGTAGAGTCCTTTGTTATTCTTGAAGATTGCTATGGTCACATGCTATCCCTCGTGTTCCTCACAGAACAGGAGATGATCCTGTGACATAACATTGCATATTGCATTGCCCTGGGGAGCAGCGCCACTGCCTTTACCCTTTGAGACAGACCATGCAACCTACAAAATCTCAAATGAAAGCTGCAAGCCTCAATAGTATTTTGTATACAAGAATGCAACAAGAACAGTCTTTAACTGAATTTAAAGCAATTTAAGCATGTAGRTGACRTACTCGAATAAGACGTGCACCAATCCAAACCCTTGATGGTGAAGGAAAAGGGATGATTAATCGACCAACCCCATATACAGCCACTGCAAAGAAGTGAACAACTAGACTCAAGGGACGAGGGTTAAGGCCCGACAAAAGGGCAACTGGTCCGCTTGAAAACACGCCTCCAATGCTCAAGTAATCAAAGCAAGCCTGCCTCATTTCCTTCATGGCTGAATCTGGTGAGTCACAGAACACCTTGTACAGTGCACCSGCCAGTGTATTGATAGTGGCTGCGACAGGCTGCACAAGGAAAAGCAGGTCTGCAATTAGCATATATGTTCTAATTACAGTTCTTGTGAAGGCAGTAGGCTCATGTGGCTACAAAAGTTATTGCATCGGATACTACCTCTGGTAATCAGTTCACATGACCCAAATCTCTACTTTATTCAGAAATTATTTTTGTATATAGCCAGACCACCGATTCACCCCTTCGGGATGAAAACTATTTTATCATAAGTATACAATGGAGATACGGAAATTTATAACCTAAGTCGTCACGCATAGGATTTCAGGGAGCAGAGAAAGGATTTGATGCTAAACAAACCTTTCGCCGGGTGTAAAATGCCTGCATGTAGTCACTTAACGATTCAGCATCCTGAAAATTGCGTAAMGGCCGGAGCATGTCCCGTAGTAGAACAATATCCGAGAGGGCCACTGTCATGCCGCCCCCTGTCAAAGGGTGCCGCATGTTGAATGCATCTCCCATGAGGAGAGCCCCAGGGGTAGGCCTAGGCAATGCAGGCATCGTCTTGTTTGGCATGGACCGAATATTCCCTTTCTCTATGGCAGCAATGAACGAAGCCTGTACCTGCTTAGGCAGCTGAAACAACGGAAAGGAGTATGAGTTTTTCCGTAAAGGTATAGAAAAGAGGGCACGTCATGCACTGCTAGCCAAAACTCTCGAAACGTGCATGAAAACTCGAAAAGGTAACAGACATTGGGACCATGTAARAAATAAATGCTGCGGGAGACAGGTAATCACCTGAGGAGCCACCACAGTGCGGAGATGTTTGGCCATATCACCATTAGTTATAGAGGGCACCTTCTGGCCTGGAACATCCACTAGGCACCGAACCTCCGTACTGCTGATAGGGTACAAAAGGATGGGTGATGGATCCGCCAAAACAACGTGTCCATGGCTAGAGTGAGGCAGCTCACAATTCTCCAAAACAAGTCCAACAAAGCATGACGGAATGTCAACCTGCGTAGGACAAAACTTCCCAAGSAGAGTTACTCGTCTCTCTTCATATTTCTATGGCCCAGCAGTACTTTCAGATCATTGCAGGGAAAATCCTTATGTGGAAAGATAGCTGAAGGTTCAATGAATACCCACCACTTCTAATTCTCTGATGTCTGTCCTATAGACAGACTGAAGATTGAACAATGTAAGGTACATCATGGCATGCAAACTAACCTTCATCACAACCTCCCATCACAACCTCCCATCACAAAAGCGTATGAGCTAACCAAACGTTCCTTTGGATACATATAAACAGAGAAATCTAGAAGCACCCTAGCTTGGGCCAGTACCTCCTTGCCCAATCCACATCAATCTGATCTGACACGAAAAGGTTTGGAGTAATAAGGAAAGGATGACTGACCTTAGGGTCACAAAGATTGSGCCGCAAATTTGAGAAGCAACCATCACAGACGAACGTAAGCGGAGCGTTAGCCACTTGCTCTGAACCATCGGCTGCTCGATACCTCACACCCTTGACAACACCGTCTTTCTCAAGTAATCCAAGGACCGTAGCTTGCAGCAGCTTCACTCTGACAATATCAAAGCAAGCCCAGGARGAACATTAGCGCTGACTGTGATAAATCCAGAAGGACCAAGGATTCAAGATGAAAATAATGTCCTCCAGTCCTCCTTCCCACACGCCTAAAAGAGATAACACGAATACACTAATCGAGACTTGCAATGATAAACATCAAATAAACAAGCTTACATAATTTCGATGCCATGTAAGCCTTATTATCMATGAGGCGACTTCAAGAACTTACTGTGGAAGTGTGGCAGCCTTCTCCCGCATTTTCTGAATGAACCGACCGTTGTGAAAGCTGCGACCTGCTATGTCATCTCCGTATCCTTCAAGAGGGTATCCAACTTTAGCATCTCGCCCTCCCTTGAATAGAGCATATCCCACCACTCTCTGTGCATCTATGCCTTGCAAACAATCTGCAGCAACGTGAAAWTTGCAACGGATCAGAGCCTCATGAAGCAAACGGGAGAGGAGTGATGCAGCGGAACTGCCGTGCAGACCCAGCATTCTATAATGCATGGAAGACGACGAAGTCATATCTGAAGTGTAGAGGACCCTAGACAATYACACGTAAAAACCAAACGTCGAGATCCACTCTCAGGGGACTCCTCTTCATGATGCTGTTATTAATCCCCAAGCCTGACGGACTCATTCAAAAACCCTACCCACCATAATCCCTCTGCTCCGTAGGATTTTTTATTCATGAAGATCTTCCGAAGCCCTATATTTCTGAAGCTAGCATAAGGGATATTGGGTTCGCGCTTCCACGTTACCTCTTAGACCTAATTCCAGAAGCTTCAAGTATCCTCCGGGCTGCAAGAGTTCCCCTACAATGCGATCGGGCTCACTCAAGTCCCTCTCCAGCACCAAAACCCGTCGCCCATCCTACCATCACCCCAAACAAATCCGGTAAGACCAAGGTCAACAAATAACCAACACACTTCAACCGTCAAAAGCAATAACCCAAAGCAACCAGAAATGAGATGGAAGATCAATGAAAAATGAGGTCAAAACACAAGAGTTCCAAAGAAAAGCTAGCATCCATCTCCAYGCTATTCGCCCTGTCTGATTTCGTGTTGCAAATTAAAAGACAGCACTGTCCCACGCATGAACGCCATCATAACCATACCCATCGGGACCTATTAATGTATCAAACAAAACAGGGTCCGAAGCATGCAAAGAGCGAATACCCAAGCAAAGAAAGCGAACCTTCCCAAGCGTATGCGCTAAGGCCGCCCCCGCAACGCCAGCGCCCACAATGATAGCATCCAATCCGCCGTCGTCACCCGCTTCCAATACTGCCGCATCCCCCACCGCGCTCATCGTCTTCGTCTTCTCATTCTCATTCTTATTCTTATTCTTATTCTTACGCTCGACGGCACCTTTCGTCCGCGTCCCTCTCAGAAACAACACCGCTAGAAACGCCCCTGCGACCACGGCCAGCACCACCACAACCCAAGCGCCAATATCCGTCCACGCCAGTCCGTGAAACATACACTTCTCCATCCCCATCCCCACACGAAAGGAGGGGCAATCTATCCAATGGAAAAATAAACCCAAAAAACTCTCGCACGAAGCGTCGGAATCAGCAATGCAATCCCCGATGCCGCACCTGCCTCCTTACATTGTCATTGGGCTCCAACTCTCTTGCTTCCATTCCATTACTTCCATTGTTTTCATCGTCGACAGTAAAACTGGGTTACCGTAAACTCATGCAAGCTGTTGCAAGGAAGTGCGAGGAAATGTACGGAAGAGCGAGAGGTTTGCGTTAGAAATGGATCTTCCGCAAAGTAAGCGAAGGGCAGGTGGGGTTGTGGCTTTGGGGTGTCCACCGTGCCAACGACTGGTGGGGATCCCGTGATTCCCGTCCTGGTAGGAGGGAGTGTGAACGTGTGGTTGCCAAACTAACGTGCCAAGTGCCGACCTGCCGGCCTGCCGGCCTTGGCGTACATTGTGGGGGGGGCTGGCTGTGTACAGCCACTTTTGAGTGCATAGTGAGTGCATAGTGAGTGCATAGTGAGTGCATAGTGAGTGCATAGTGAGTGCATAGTGAGTGCATAGTGAGTGCATAGTGAGTGCTTTGATTGCCTATTGCAAGTGAGTTCTAGATTGGCCTAAAGTGAGCACCATTTGCAATGAAAATTTGAATAATAAAAAATGATTTTGGTGGATTTTTTTTATGACTAGACATCCACATGAAGTTGTTGCAAATGGCCAATTTTTATTTTGTTTTTGAAAACTTTATCCTATTTTTTACTAATTAAAATATCAAAGTATTTATTTTCTTGAGACTTGGCACTTTTCAAGTTCACCTACTTAGAGAATTTTTCTATACTTTTCCTTCCAAGAGTAGATTCTTGTTAAAGGTATATACATTATTCATATTTTTTTTGAAATTTTGAAATTATTTTTCTAATTTTAAAGTACTCCCAAAAAAATCAGCCAAATGCAACARAATYGACACTCACATGCTTCTTGTAATCATCCGTTACCAAATTTCAAAGGTTGTATTACAAATTACAATTAMAAATTAAAAAATAAGAAWAAAWTTTTACTTATATTTTGGCATCGACGCATGCACACTAGTATTTATGGGAGTTTGGTTAGTACATCAAAAAGACATGCAAATCAAATTTCTATACATGAAGCTTCGTTCCAAAGTTCTCTACAACTATCATCCAAACTTGAGGGCAAATATTTCCCTAGGTTACAATTGAGATATCTAAACTTGGCATTATATTTCTAAAGAAGAATTGCATCATGAAACAATTTATTAAATTTTGCATCTAAACCCTCCAAAGCAATTCATTTGATTCTTTGATGCAAGTTTATTCATAACCCTAGTTTTTATCAAAATTTGGAGAGGAAATGCCCATTGACAAGTGGCACTACTAATACATGGAAGTTTGTTTAATTTAATCAAAATAAGGAAGTTAAGATAGCATGTTTGAAGATTGTGGCTCTAGCACTAATCATGCCCTACAATTCCCTAAAACTTTTTTCAAGCCACTTTGTAGTGACTTTAAGCTTTAAGCCAAAKAATTCTTGTTGAATAGTAGGGACTTCAATGAGAGGAAGATAGGTTTTACCTTTAATCTTTTTTTCTTGCCCAAAATAAGCAACTAATTGATTTAATTCTATAAAACCCAAACTTTTAAGCTCACTTGCTTCATCAACATATTAGCAACCTTGAATAACCTATGAGTTCATTTTTGTCTTTAAAATGAGAGTAAGCCAACAATTTGACTTACAAACTTATTGTAGGATATATAAAACAATTCATATGAGTTTGTGAGTTAGTAATTAGAAATAGGAAAAAATTAAACTATGACAATAGATTTAGTGGATTTTGAAATCAGGAGTAGTGAAAATTTTAGGACAATGGTGTAAATGTTAATTAATTTAATTAATATGTTATGAATGATTTAAAAAAATTATAGGAAGAAAATTAGGATAAATCAATTAATTAATTAATGTGAAATAATAAATTGAATTTTTTTTAAATGGAGGGATTGCTAAGCTTATTAAAAAAAACATTAGACCCAAGAATTAGCATGAAGAGGTAAAATGGAATTGAGAGTGCAATTGCAAAAACATGAAGACTACGTAAATGAAGACCAACCCTTTAGGAAAATTACCATGGGGCCAGATTGCACCATTTCAAAATAAATCTCTATTTTTCTTCAAATAAGTCGTGGATTTTTTAATTTCAATTTCAAATGTAGATGAAGTYATCTAATTTGGATGAATAAGTGCATGAATGTAATTGAAAGTGTTTTTTGGTCCAAAAGATAAATGAATGTAGAAATACAATGCTTCACTAAATTTTAAGTGATTTCATTCTTGGCACTTTCTCAAAATGTAAGAAAAAAGCCCYAATAAATACTATTGACTAGGGTTGGGGGGTTATCTCTCTCTCTCTCCCTATTCACTTGGTATTAGGTTGAGTTCTCTCATGCAATATCTAGGAATAAAAAGGTAGAAAATTGAAAGAATTGTAGGTCTTGTTGTAAGCTTTCAAAAAACCTAAGGCTCGCCCTCAATGGAGCAAGAGTAAAGATGTGGTGGTTGTTTTAGTGAGAGGAGGTTGCATTTGCTACCAAAATGTGAGTAAGATTGCCAACTTTGAATGGTAAGACTTGAAGAACCGTGAAAGAAATAGAGCTGAATTTTCGGGGATGGTAGATTTTGAAGTTTTMTTTTTGGAAAGCCTAAGCACACCAATATGCAAGCAAAAACAAAGCAAGAGCGGTCATTTTACTACAAAGGAGTTAGTTGTTCTTGTAGTTGTGAATTGAATGTATTGCTTGAGCTAGAAAAAACATTTTTGTTAATGTATTGAGGCCCCAAGGCTAATTACCCATGGTCCTTAAGTGTCTATACACACTATTTTCAATTGAATACTTGAATTTTGTGATGTATATTTGTAAATTCACTTGTTTAATTCATTGATTGTGAAATTATGTAGATTATGATCTTATTTGCAAAGTCTAATAATTTGTAGTACTTAGAGCARTTCATTGGTTGGAGACCTATATTGGGTCATATTCTCTATAGGCATTTGTTAGGAATTTCTTGSCCACGATGGTAAAAAAACTCACAAAAATTGGTGCATTTGTTGGGAGGGAGCGTTTCTAAYTTGTGGTACAAGTTTGGTGAAATTGTCTTTGCAAAATTCATGAAAGTGAACATGGAGCTTGAAGATGTGTATGGCTGTGTTTATGTTTTATTAGAAATTGAAATTATTGTGTTGGCGTTTGATGTGTGTGTTCCTTTGAGAATAGTTTACAAATATTGCATTTGTGAATACCAAGAGATGTTTTCTACCTATCATTAGTACAAATATCAACGTTCAAATCAACAAAAAAAGTCTTGATTTTTTCTGTTTATTTGGTCACATTATCATCAACAATAATCAACACAAAAGTAATGATTTTTTTTTGTTGATTTGGTTAAATCCAATAATTAAAATTAAAAATATTATAAAATAAAGTTCGGTTGCCGAAAACCATTGCCCAAATTTTTGGGATAGTTGCCCAAAGTTTTCCACCAAGTTCAAACCCAAGAACTTGTGCCCACAAAGTCTRGGCATTAACCACCACACCACCATTCAATTCAAATGTATAAAATAATTATTTTTTATTACTTATCCATGTATTGTACTATTCTATGTTCTTTAAATTTAGCAGATTTGGGAGGTCATTTGACATAGTAGAATAGTTTTTTTCAAAAAAACTATGACTTACATTATTTGGAAAATCAAGCAAACTTTCATCTCCAAAAATCCATTTGAAATTTTGAGCTTCCAATCAAAAGTTATGGAAAAAATTCAGAAAGGATGCTTGAAAATGTTCAAGAATAGTCCCTTTCAACCCCTTGCTAAACTTTCGCCATGACTAATTTGGTCATTGCACTATTCAAACCAACAAAAAGCAAGCGGTCATCGTGCTGTTTTTTACACTTGTGGGATACACTCCCAGATTTTTAGCTAGACATGTGTGATCAAGTGAAGGGGCTTTTTAATTGAGGTGGAGGTAAATTTTAGACATGGCTTTGAAATAAAATAGCATTATCATAAAGTGGATCTAGGATCTTTACAAATAATCAAGGGTAGAAGATGATAGTGATTTTTATTTTATTTTTTGTTCTACAATAGGCTTTCCAAAAAGAAGAAGAAAAAATTCTTTTGGGAAAGCCTATTGTAGAACAAAAAATAAAATAAACTTTCAAGAACTGCAATACTACTACCTCAAAGTGTAACTCTGTGAGAAGTATCCCAAGCATGGATTCAATGGTGTAGTGAAGTTTTTTGGTGTTCTAATTGTAGAGTACATTTAGTCGCTATTTAAAGGCTCGACRGATGACAAAGTACGATAGTGGATGAAAATAAGTGGTCTTCCTCTTTGATGCCACAAGAGCTTCACTTGTATGCTTGGATTTGAAGATACTATATGTTTTACTTTGGAAGTAATTCATGATTGAATTTAGTTTGGGTTTCAAAGTACAATATGCTTCACTTTCAAAGCAATTAATTTCTCYGCTTGAATCTACTTTGGATTTCAAAATACTAGAGTTTTGCAATTAGTTTATAAAGTTCACTCATTTCGTACATGATTATTCGTATGCAAAGTTTTTGGTGATTAATTTCAATGTGAAGCGATGAAGTGTTTGAAAAAAAATTGCAAATGTTCAGTATTTATAATGAACATAGTGTATACTAAAATAGTTCCAATTTTTTTAAAAATAAAATATAGGGTACATGAAATGGCCAAAATTTTGAAATGTAGGAAAATATAGCCCTATAGAAATTCACCTAAATAGCCCCTTGTAATAGGGGCTTGAATGCACAGTACCAATGAACACCCATATAGTGTATTTCCCAAGTTTTTACAAAAAGTTCCAAAATTAGTGAACACGGTCATTATAGTGCCCCAAACAACTAAAATAAGTTGATTTACTATTCATTTGCTCATGATTTTCAACTCGAGATTGTCTAGTGAAATCTACTTGAGTGTTGTTTAGCAGCTAGTATTTATTAGACATATTTGTGTATCATGGTGAAGGCGGGCTAATGGCCAATAAGACCATGTTTTTTGTTTGTACTTGGATATAGCGGGAATAATGACATCCTCCTCCAAGAGATTGTAAATACAAATACAAGATCATTATTAACCTAAAACTATCACATTGAAATTCTTACTTGAAATGAAGACATTAATTCACTAGTAGAAAATTCGATTTTTTTGTTGATTTGGTCTTGTTGATTCGGTCACTTTTTGACAAAAAGTGATCGGATTAACGCAACCAAATCAACAAAAAAACTGAATTTTCTACTAGTGATTTGAAGATAAAAAGGTTTAAACATTACATCTTTGTATTGATTTGTTGTATACTTATCACYAGTGTTAAAAAATTCATCACTTAATTTTATGGATGTTGTCCAAATGATGTATTAAGGCCATATTCGTTACATTGAGACTTTTTTCTTTGGGTACAGGAGCCCATTTATTTGAGATCCTGTTCTCATCACGGTTTTCGAATTTTTATGCAATTCCAATGGGGAGGTTGTAGACCCGAATAAGTGACAGTGGACAACCCCTTTTCTATCCGAAGATCAGTTGGTGGCAGGGGTCATTAGCAGRAGACGTGATGACATCCCCAATGGTTTAGTATCCTGCGCCTTTCTAGGTGATGACTAGCAGGAGGAGATGTCGGCTATGTTAGATTACTATTTCTGTCGACTCTTGGTTGAGTGACACATTATTTTATCGTTCAGGCTCCTCCCGCTGCCGCTGTCGCTGCGGCTCCGGCTCCGGCTCCTCCTGCAGCCCCGGCTCCCAGCCCTTCCCCAGCACGTGCACCTGCTTTTCAAGCTCCGTAAGTTCCTAAAGTGGGTCATCGATAGAACACGGTGTTGTATATGCAGTGTGATGTTGTTGCAATGATGTGGTCGAGTTTGTGGTGGTGATGGTTACTGGCGGTCGCATCACTTCCATCGTCATTTATTTTGTTGACGGGATAGTTGAAGTAGCTCATTGAGTGTCGGAGGGATATGGAAGTTTTTTGTATGTTTTTAACGTTATTCTTGTTCATCAGGGCTCCATCAGTGGTTGCGCCTCCCTCGCCTGCAGCTCCAGCTGCATTAGCCCCAGCGTGAGTCGACAGTCTTCTGTTTGAATTTCCTTGAGAGTCTGGATTGATAAACTTGGCAGATTAATAGTCTTTATTTTGACCTGATTTTATTTCCACGGTTACTATCTAGTTGCGTTGGTGATCAAAACATCTTCCAGCTCATTATATATGGTCTTGAACTTTGTGTGCTTCGATGGATGCATTGTTATGCAGTTCTGTAGATGCTTCTTGTCTTGTTTTCTGTGTGTCCTGCTGTTTTTCAGTAAGGTTCCTCTTTTGTTGTTCACCTGTGCTGGATTTGGTGGAATTCGATGTTGGTGGAGAGGACTTGTGTTTTTCGTGCTCGGGATTGTCAGTATTTAGTGTATGTTTCTGTTGTGCAGAGATGAGTATGGCCAGGCCGCATCCACCCTTGTTGCAGGTTCTGCTCTTGAGTCGACCGTCCAGCAGATCATTGACATGGGTGGTGGCACGTGGGACCGGGATACTGTTCAGCGTGCATTGCGAGCTGCTTTCAACAACCCGGAGAGGGCTGTGGAGTATCTTTACTCGGTTGGTGACCTGGCCTGACTTTCGATTTTTGAGAATTAGCAGACGTGACTACTATCTCTGCGATTCCTGATGGCGAAAGTCAATTGTGAGTGTTTTTTTTTAGAGAGTGTCGGTTCGATGCTTTACAAGAATTTTCGTCTTGTTGTGTCTGTTCTGTAGGGTATTCCCGAAGTGGCTGAAGTCCCTGCTCCTTTGGCCCGCGCTCCTCCAGCTGGAKCCCCTGCYGCTGCTGCTGCGGTTCCCGCGGTTCCTGCTCCTGCAGCTCCCGCCGCTCCACAAGGGCCAAACGCCGCACCCTTGGACTTGTTCCCTCAGGTACAGTGGAGGCCCCTCTACGAAGGGAAACGTTTTCCTGGAGTTGATGTGTTGTCAATAATGCAGTGGTTTTGGGGGCCTGATGCTATGCGTTTCAGCCCATGTGCTTCTATGGAGAGTTCTCAGAATACGTGAAGTGTTATGTGTCGTCTGTTTCTACTAATCGACTTGTTTTGATACACACCAAGATATTGAGCGATTTGTAACATGATTTGAAATGAGTTTTTCTCTTTTGCAGGGCATGCCAGGTGGAGGTGGCGGAGGTGGTGGATTAGGTGCGCTAGATTTTCTGCGAAACAATCCCCAGGTTGCCCTCTCAGCCATCATCTTCTGGTTGCATGCAAACCTACGTTCCTAAATTTTGGTTTGCCTTTCTAAGATTGTAGGTGTGACCAAGGGATGAGGYCTGATGGCACTGATTCCAGAGTGTTCCGCAATTTTCGGAGTGCTGTGATTTCCCCCCGAGGGTTATCGTGTGTACCCTTGAGTTGCTCTCGGTTTGATGCACATGCCTGTGTGGTCCTGGTTCCGATTTCTAGTCAATATGGTCTTCAATGCCATTTGCAATAGTGGATGATAAATCTGCGCTGATTTCATTCCTTTTTCTACGCCTGCAGTTCCAAGCCTTAAGGACCATGGTGCAAGCCAATCCTCAGATTTTGCAGGTAGGCATACCAAGACTCCTTACCGGTACTTTGGATCCATATTCATGTTGGCATTTGCTTGTGACTTGTCAACTTCATCAGCGCTTCGGTATTCCAGATTGGATCGTTCGTCTTCTGCCCGAGTGATCTTAGGATTCTCTTCTATCATTTCATTGCTTTGTTCGCACTCTAATATCCTTTTTTTATTTTTATGACAGCCCATGCTCCAAGAGTTGGGGAAACAAAATCCTGCCCTTCTGCGCCTGATTAATGAAAAYCAGGCTGAGTTTTTGCGTCTGATCAACGAGGCAGGTCCAGAAGGTGTTGAAGGAGGGTAAGCGCAGTTCCTCTACCATCCATTTATCATCAGTATTTCTGTTGAATGCGTTAACTCTCTATTGTATATGTTCCAGACTACTGCATCGCTGTTTCAAACACAACGGATGTTTTGGCTTGGCGACGCAGGGATGCTATGGGACAGCTGGCAGGAGCGTTCCCGCAGTCTGTGAATGTCACCCCTGAAGAACGAGAATCCATTGAACGGGTACAATTCTCTCTTTTTCAAGATTTTCTTGCTGTTTCCATTTATCTGTTCTCTGTATCAGCGAARTTTGAAGATCTGCGAAGTATTCTAGTTCTTTAATGCTTTCGGATCCGTGATGCTCATGAGTAATGTTGATTTACTCCCGTTGCTTGGCCAGTTGGAGGCTATGGGATTCGACCGGGCGCTTGTAATTGAGGCGTTCCTTGCGTGCGATAAGAACGAGCAACTAGCTGCCAATTATCTTTTAGAACATGCAGGTGACGAAGAGTTGTAACTGCAGGCATGGGACTGAGGTCGACTGTACATTTTGATGCGCTAATTGTTCTGTTTGTTTTGAGGATCTCACTCTGTTCATTTTCACGTGTCCATTGTAAAAGTAGAGGCATTGAGCTGTGGGTACTTCCAATAATATGGGTCTCTCGAGATATCTTCGGCRGGTTGGGGTTCTGAATGGTTTAGCGTGTTCAGAAGGCACTTGTCAGAATTGTGTAGAAGTGTCGTTTTTCCAATTTAAAGTGTAAAAAATGGTACAAGTCTATGTTATACCATTCGATGACGGGTAGCTATCTCTAATACGACTGCCCTGCTAGCGAATTTTGTCTGGTCGACTCTCTGTGGACCTGCATCTGTAGTGCTGTCTGAAAGACCTATGAAAGTAGCGCTTTAGCAGCCCCCGTCTTACTTGGAGTTGGAAGCCTTTTGTGCAAGTAAAAGTTTGCCCAATAGGGTCTGTAGACCACCCCAAAGCCAACAAAATTTGAATCCATGATGGTCATCTCACCACCTAATGCAATCAAAATATTTTCTAACATGGAATGCCTAAAAAGTCAATCCTTGTGATGAATTTCACATTGAAAAGTTGGAAGTGCCTTATGTGGTCACTAATCACTCCATCACTATCATGTAAGACATTGATTGTGGCCCAGATCTCACATAACTAAAAAAACCCACAATAGGACCACTTCATAGGTGACCACTATGGAAGAAATAACTGCAATGGGCTACCTTACCTTATACAATTACTCAAATTAGGTTCTTGCTATTTATTATTTGTTTCAATCTTTGATTTGGTGCACTGACTAAGGTAGAAACATTGATTGGTGTTCATGTTCCCATTCTTGTACCATAGACTACACCTAATTGCTTCCGTTGGTTGTAGTTAATGAGTCTTCCAAATACTTGATTGTAATTTGTTGATACATATGAAAGACAATTAATTTTGATTTGTTGACTGTTGATTTTGGCAGTGTTCAGATTTAGGTACACCTATAGGATAAAGTGGTCTAGTGAGCTTGGCACTTCAAAAAATCATAAAAATTACATATAATATCCAAAAAATCTAATTCTTTTTTTAATATTCATGATTTTCATTTGCTAATATTATCAAAATATTATTTTTAGAAAAAGTTGCCTCCAGCTATGGTGAACTGCTTAAATGAATGTTTTTGGGTGCTTTCACCTTATTTTAACCTTGTAGCACATCATCAATGTGGATGATTCAGGATTTGAAAGAACTCGAGACAATTGGAGGCTATGCCGTTGATGGTATGGATTTGTGAAAGTCGGTATGCCGTTGATGGTATGGACTTATTGACAGTTCTGTCTAGTTTTTTTTTCTTGGACCAATGCTTATGTAGCATTCATTGTGGGGGGAGTTTGGATTGAAGGAGGTCAATTTGAACCCCTAAATGCGAGCGCCAAACTTTAGTGTCAACAATACTTTGAAGTTAAATAAAATCCAACCAAGTTTCTATTTTCAGTAATTTTTATTTTTGAAAAATTCTTTTGAAGTCTAGTTTTAGCATCAAAAATCCTACTGTGAAAATTATTGATTATGATTTTTCTATTCAAGATTTTGTGCAAGGGTGTCCATTGAATTTCTATAGTGTTGAAGGCTCTTGGAAATGAGCCTCAATTACACTATATCTTAAAGAAAAAATCACATTAGAAATTCATTTTAAAATAATGTAGGGTAGATTTTGAGAAGCCATAAATTGTTTGGGGTTATGCATGTTAGGTCCTTTAACCTTATATTTTTTAGGGACAAATTTGACATGTGAAAAGAGGATTGAAAGACTTCAACTCACATTTCAAGTTACAACACAATCATGACCAAATATTATAATCTTTCAATCCATAAGTGATATTGCTTGTGTTTTGTTTTTCCTATGTGATCTCCAACATGTCTAGTTTGATTTTGTATAGCTATAGTTTAAAAAAATTGATACAATTTATCAATATATTTTTCTTTTTGTTTAATTTAGAGCAAATTTATAGAAGCACAAAATAGGCCTTGGGCATTGAGGGGTTAAATATACAATTTTGAATACACAATTTTTGTATGCAATTATTGTATGGGCTAGCATTGTGTAATAGATGAAATGGAGTTTTGAAAACATTGTGGCAGTATTGTGCAAAGCTATGATTACAATCTAGCATTTTAAAACACATTTACCTTTTTTCTATCTAGGCTACCTTCCAAAAGGGCAGAACCTCTAACAACAATGACCAACATTAGAATTATACACACTATGTTGTCTATTTAATTTGCCTCTTTCTTCTACAAGTCATTAAACAATCAAATTGTTTATTAAGTTATTTTTGGCACAAATTGAAAATTCAATTGCAATGAGCAAAACCTACCTACAACTAGGTTAGATATTTAACTTACTTTGAACTAGGTTACATAAAATTAGGATGGTGATATGAGAAACAAGATTTCATTTCTTTATCCTAAGGTTGAAACTGAATGATTGAAATTGAAGTGTCTTCCAATACATAATTTTATTTCTTTGTTGAAGTTGTACCATATATTAGGATGTCTCAATTGTACTTAATATGAAATTTAATAGAACAAGCAAGTAATTTTGCATAATAGATATCATAAAGTCATGAAAGTCACCCTTTCCTTCGACCCTACTTTGAAGGCATTGTATTGCATTCAATTTAATCACATTGGATTATGTTATCCTTGCATTCACTAGTAGAAATTGAACTCCAAAATTATAAGACTTTTACAAATAAACTTTTACATATAGACATGAAGCAAAACTCTAACATAGTTTTGCATACAACATGATTAAGTTCATTACAATGGGAATAGCATCATGAGCTACATGCAAGCATACAAAAAACATGGGATATTTTGGAGCAAGGGTAAAGAATAACCATTCATACTAAAGCCRCAAGACTCAAGCCTGAGCTTAATGTTGGACCTCATCTATGTATAATAACTTCTATTAAAAATTTGTTCAATCAATGAAATGTAGGAATTACATTTAATTTATTTGCTCTACAAACGCATTTGTGATTCTAAGCCTTCACTCAAAAGTGTTGAATGAATTTCAAAGAGGAATACAAAGATTCATTTTCATACAACGATGCTAGTTTGTAAGCCTAAAAGCGTGAGCTTCCGAGTTGTGAGCACACTTTTTGTGAGCCCAGACATTTAGTGTGGAAATGTTGCAAGTTCTCCAAGATATGGGTAAAAAATCCAAACATATTTATATATTTTTCATCATATTGGAAAGATGGACCTAATATCGTGGACCTATTCCCATGCAAATGTTACTGTGGTCCTATGATAGTGGATTAATTAATGAGTTAAAATGTGATTGACTATCTTTTTTTGAAATTTGTAAGATTTTGAAGAAAATAATCATTATGTTTAGTATTTTATAGAATTATGAATTCCAAATATTAAAATTGGTGACAACATCAAAAATTTTAAAGAGCTTATTTTTGCATAGATGAAATTGAATTAGTAAGATTCAAATGCGTTTGTAATATTTTTCATGGTGTACCATTCGCAGTACGCCTTCCCAAGTGTCATGGAAATTCCATTTTGGCTATAAAAGCATTTATCTTTGAGTGTACAATAGTTTAAAAGCCCCCTACCTACTGGTTGTTTATTGCTAAAAAAAATAATAGGTTTGTATTTCTCGATCTCTTGAAAGGAGATAATATTTCATTTAGGTTATAGGAAATGAGTAGCCTCAAATACTATCTCGCTATTGAGAATCCATATAAGAGGGTGGAACTATATTGCAAAGCATAAAATATGCCTACTCAAGTTATGAAATAACTCACAATACGAATGAACTGAAGTTAGTACTTGCTTCATCACTGTAAATTTAAAGAGTCCTTGGGCTAGATGCCATGTTATCTACAGAAATCCCTTTGCATATCATCCAAATGTTAGGATTTAAAGTACATTTATTTGTGCAACAAAAGCATTTATCAAACTTTGGGTTGACGTTGTTGGAAGTTAGAAAAATTATCTTGAAACATGGATACACATGTAGGACTTTGAGGAAATATAGAATGGAGGGTCAAACCAATCCATATAATGAATTAGTGGCCTCATCAATACACATAGGATGACATATTGTAGTAATTCATCTATTTGATACCTCAAACAATACTAGGCATGAACTTTTATCATTCTTGCCTTCTCAAGAAGGGTCATGACCTCATGCATGCTAAGGCTTGGGGCATGAATGAACTTTTCCTTATTTTAGTCCACCTTTCACAAATAACGGAAAATGTAGTAAAGATGTTTGCAATTGACATATTTTCCTTGCTTTCCGATGGATGCTGATATCATACTAATAAAGTACAAGCAAGTGCAAGCTAGGAAATTTGAGTATTTCTTGAATTTTTTTCCGCCCAAGTCATTTACTCTCACTGAAAGTGAAAATTTTCAATGCATTGCGCACATGAGACGTGGTGAGGGCTGGATTCGACGCAAGTGCGGGCTCCTACCCCCAACGCTCCTCCTCCATAACATTCTTAACTCGGTGTGTATCTTCCCCCCAGGTGGAGGTATAATTCTCCGCTATATACCTGGGGGGAGGATTAAGGTTATAATAGAAGCAATTTCATTGGCTGGCGTCGTTGGGAGAGAGTGGGCTCTCAGACTTGGACATGATGATTGGTTGCTGGGGGGCCAGATTTTGAGGAGCAAAAGGGACCCCCCAATGAAGGTTAAAAATGTTATGTGTCCCGCCGGAAGAGTTTCCTTGCCTCTTGTTCAGTTACCGCATAGGCCCTGGATGAATTTTCAGCGTTTTTCCAAGTGTGTATCAGCACCCGGAAAGCAAAGGCCAGGGTGAACTGACCCCCTCATTGCCCGTCACAAGGTAAATGTAAAAATCGCCCCCTATTTTGTGCTTCGTCAATTTTGAATTTCTTCACCCCTCTAAGGTACGAGGTCCTAAAATGGAACAGGTTCTAAAACCAATCACGCTATGAAGGTACATTTTGCACTCTCCAATGTAGAAGAAGTCTACATTTGAGGAGGTGGTCAGTTTTAGAGCCCATTGAAATGCACTTTTCTGCAACTTCAAAAATTCATAACTAATTCCACAAAGTTCCAAAAAATATGAAACGACTTGGGTTAAATGCCAATTCCCCTTGTCTTTCAAGGAAAATTTACTGAAAATTATTTCAAGCAGTTTCACCTTGCCAAAATTGGGCTTCCACCCTTACATGGGCACTTTATGGACCTGTGATTGCAAATATGAATTCAGAATTTGCAAATTTTTTCATACGTGGCACATAAAAGAATTCCGGTGTTTTCCGCAGGGGTAAAAAAAAGGGGCAAGGAGGGGATCAGTTCACCCTGGATGAAAGCAAACCCTTGCTCACATGATCGGAAACAAGTTTCTCCTCTCGAGAGATTTCAAGGCTCTCTGCCGAAAGAGAGTGAAGGCAAAGGTTGGCAAGCACCTTCCGCTTTTGACATTGCTAACTTTGGCTTAATTTGTTTGACCGTGATATGAAAATATTACAGGAACTCCGCCGTGAGGGCTGACGTCTCACATTTTGTTAGCTTTGCACCCTGAGGGCTGGGTTGAGCAAACCCGCATTTCTGCGCCCTCATATCCGACATTGTACGCTCTTGGTGAGCCCTTAGCAATCCCAGAGCAATTGAGCAAGTCCTTCATTGTTTTATATCAAGTTTACTTCAAATATTTTAACCCTAGGAACAAAAGCCGCGGACGTTTAGAGTCCCATGAATGACTTTGCAAGCGTCTGAGCAACAAACAAAACAAGTTCTGTTTCTTCATCCTGCAAAAAAATGAATTTGGAGGAAGAGGGGTCATGCGGCATTGATAGTGGATTTTTGAATTTTGCCTTGTTGGAATGCAAAAGTCATGTTCATTTGGAATGCTAAATGCAAGTTTATTTTCCTCTAATTTCTTGTGTATGACATTATAATTGCTCATAGAACTCAAGATGGAACTTTGATTTTAATACTGGAGCAACGCCCATGATTCAAAATAAGGAGTACCTTATTTTGGTCTCTACACGGACTCTTTTTTTTTCATTCCACCAACAAGGATTCGGACTGTTTGGTTGTCATCTTTGACAAACACTTGTCATTCGTGCATTGGGCCCAACTCCCACCAAGGGCTTCAAAAAGAGTCATTTGCAAATTCACTTTCCTCAGTTATTCGCTCTASATCAAACTTCAAACTTSACAATTATACAAAAMWWTTTCCACAAGCCTTCAAGGTAACCAATCCGTCCTCTTAGAGTAAAGAATTAACCCTCCAAAATTTAGACAAAATCGTCAAGAGRTGTGGGATTATTGAGGATAGAAGACCCAATTGAAAGTGAAAAATGTAACCATAACAATTGGAGAATAAGTGATAGATAATGGGTGTGCAAGATATTAGGATGATTCACAATAGATTTAGTGAGAATTTTGAGGTTTCAAATAGTGTGTACAACGTTSTTGACATTGTTGTAATAAAAATGCACAAATATAGGCTTGTAGCATTACCACTCTCACAAGAGATTCACTTCAAGGACCTTTGGATTTGGTAGACATTGCTTTGATGATTCACAATAGATATTGATAAATACACCTTCAATGTGTGAAAATATCTGTCTAATACAAGAAGTACTCAATAGAGCTGTATATAGAATTTTCTATTCAAAACAGATACAAGTTCAATTGTGGTTCTTTCATGATTGATTGACACTTACATAGGAATAGTTGAAGACACTGTCTACAACAAAAGATGGAAAAAAAATTAGAAAAAACGCAATGTATGTTGACTATTGTATGTGAAAAGTATTGAAAAGTATTGCTATACACAATATTGTCATAGAACTTTACGGTGACCTTCTTTCTAGAAAGTGCGTATCCAATTGTGCCAACTTCATGTTTGCTTTCCCCCAATACACCATCAATGTTGTTCAAGATGCATAAGAGACACATCTTTTATAATTCTTTCCAAATATTTTCATATATCATATAGAGATTTGGACAAGACATAACCGTGTATAGATGCACATAACTATTGCATGTAATTGTATTTTCCAAATGTAAATGCTCCAATTCATTTTCCATCAAATAAATAAGTGAACTTCATTTCCTAATTCACTTCCAATTCTTCTCAAATTATGAGTTATTTCTATTTTTCTCACCCCCAAAACTAGCCAATTGGTGGTTCCCTSGAACTTAAATGATCAACCTTAACATGCTACAAATGATTGACCTTAGAATGCTASARAGKTCCAAAAGTGGTTGATGRATGACTTTGAGATCATTGTAGAAATGAAGAATGCACTTTTAGGACCATAAAGCAAACTATGCATTTTTGGCAAAGTAAGGTAAGACAACCCATTGCGGGTATTTCTTCAATTGTGGTCACCTCTGAAGTGGCCCCATTGTGGGTTTTTTTAGTTTGTGAGATGTGGGCCACAATCAATGTCTTACATGGTAGTGATGGAGTGATTAGTGACCACAGAAGGCACTTCCAAGTTTTCAGTGGGAAATTCATCATATGGATTGACTTTTTAGGCATTGCATGTTAGAAAATATTGTGATTGCATTAGATAGTGAGATGACCATCATGGATTCAGATTTTGTTGGCTATGGGGTGGTCTACAGACCCTGTTGGGCCATGGAAAACTGAACACTTCAAAAATTCCTAGCAAATTCATACTTTATTGAAAAAATATAATTTCAATTGCATTTGTTGTTTCTCACACTTGTCTTTAAGTGGGGAAAAAATTGAAAATTTTCAACAGTAGCATGAGACCAAACTCCAAATTGTGACCACAATGGGTTGTCTTACCTTACCTTCGAGATAAGTCTAGTGACTTTTGTCTTTCAAGATTCAAGTGTCTACCAAAAACTTAATTCCAAGGATTAATAGTTGCACTTTTGTCCTACATAGAAAAATGCTCTATCATTCATTGCCAAGAAATTGGCCTCGGTGTCTTTTATGGGTTAACGACACGGGACCAAAAGCTTCCTAACAATGAGTTTTATACTTCTCATCAGGGTAATCAGGGTAATCATGATAAGACGATTACCCTGATTACACACTACAACATGCACACTACAATACTAAAATCAGGGTAATCGTGATAAGACGTGCAACAGTTGATTTCTAGCCAGCCGAGCTCTCTGAGAAATTTCCACCCGGTCACTTCTTTCAGCACCCGACATTCTCTGATATAGAGCGAGCGTAGCCTCCGCAAACCCCTGAAATCGATCCCTTCCAGAGCCCAGCATCTGTCCAGATTCAGAAGCCTAATCCGTTCCGGCCCTAAAAAATCCCTCAATGACAGAAACTTGGTGTCGTCCAATAGTTTCAAATGTCTGTGAGTGTCGCAGCTAGGATTCTTTCGGATCACCTTCTTCACGAATTTATCAAAAACGCGGAAATACGATGCATCTATTATGCTGGAAGAAAGGGAACTCGCAGAGACGCGCACTAGCTCCATTTTCACCAGCAAGCTCATCTGCATACAAATACACATCCACAAGTAAGTGTGAAATCAATTACAAAAACCAGGGTGTTAGGATAACTGTTCCATTAGCTAGTAATCCGACATACCGACACTTTCAAGGACAAGATCATCACTGTGGATAGCACACAAACGGAATGAATTTCTTGGACAACGGCATGACCTACGTCGTCATATATGTCGGAGACACTTCGATTCTGAACGATTGAAAGCCATCAGCAAATATCTGACAGAGTTATGTCGTCCCAAATCCTCCTAAAGAATCGCATTCCCAAAATCAGATCAAGAAGTGTGGATCTCAGCTGACCAGGTAGACTCGAAAATCCAGGTATAGCCTGCCGCACATCGAATAACAACAAACACCGTCAATATCTGACACGCTCTGCAATCCTTCATTTCTGGAAGAATTTCCAGTGTAACCACAACCAAAGACGAAAGCCCATGGCCGTGGATATCTCTGTTGCATGCTACTTGTAAAGGAGTCAAAGTGCTCATAGCAATGATCGATAGCATAAGCTCCGCTAAGCCATGATCACGAATCGTGACCAAGGACGACCAAGACACCGAATCCTCCTCCGACGCACTTCTGACTACTCCCAAACCCTCAAATGCCATAAACGAAACAATCACTGCACCCAACTKGAAGAAGTAACTCTATGAAGCAACAAAATAGCACTCCGCGAGAAGTCGAGAGAGAAAACACTGGCCATTCCAAGTACCCACCTCAAAATAAACCGATTGAGGACGAGCGGCGACAAAGACATTCCAGAAGAGAACGCAAACGCAACCCAAGTGCAAGACGATGGAGCGGGGACTGCTAGTAAGTACGTGCAAGAGCGGCGGAGTGGCAGTCTGAAAAAGAGGTTCTACGAGGGCCTTTGTTTGATGGCTTCTAGCTACCGACTATTCCCCAGTGCCGCTGTCGGATTTCGCCAGGGCGTTCCGATATCATGGACCGATTTGCTCACTGACCTTGCAAACCGATAAGTGCCGATATCTTGCAGAAGCTCTCGTCCGTCGGTGGAGAGGGGATACGATAGGCGAGACGTTAAACACCCCCCATCGAGCTTTCCGCGCGGTCTGGGCCCGCCTCAACCCAGCTTCGTCGCTGCCCCAAACAAACTGCCCAGTCTTGTAGCTCGTACCCGGCTCTGGTCCTTCCCTCGCCCTGCTTTCAAGTTTCAAAGGTCCTTCACTTCATCTTCCCGCCTTCTCCATCCAGAGTTGAGTCTTCATTTGCCTTTCTGCGTAGATCCTTGCAGCACTAGTATATCATTCGGTTATCCAAATACTTGTCGATGTAGATTTCATTCGGATGTCCGCTTGTTCGCTTGTTCGCTTTACCATTTTTGATAGTGCAGCTAGAAGATTAACAGTAGATAATTACAAATTTGATCTTTTGTAGCAAGATTGAATCCAAGCTCATGGAGTTTGAATGTAGTGAGCCCTGGAATTCATTCCGTCATTCCCTCTTGAACTTCTTAATTTTAACTTGAGATACAAGGCTGCTAGAGTTCAGCAAGATTTCATTCAACCTCACGTTGAAGTATTCTTCCAGCTAGCCGTAACTCTAGGATCCATTATTTTCTTCTTATTTTGAAACAAATAAAACCGAATTTCATTGCCAGAGGAGAAAAGAAAACAAATATGCTAGTCACAAGTGGTATGGTAGGAAGGACAGACAAAGCACAAACATAATCTATTCCTTTCATTTCCACATGAAATCATGGTAACTAGGCACTCAAAATGAAGCCTATTGTGAAGGAATTAGCAGAAGCTCGAGCAGGAGCTCGAGTCATTGAATGACAAGACCGARTGTCCGGGTGGAATGTTGAAAGCAACCATGGGCCATGAGGCTTATGACGTCTCTATGTAATGTCATAAAAAAAGCAGTAATTTCATTCGGTAGCAACTAACTAAAATGCACTAAGAATCTGCAAACGATGAAATTTTCATTGTCTCCATCCAGCAATAAGCTTG
Source organism: Pleurozium schreberi (assembly GCA_006891605.1). Classification (NCBI taxonomy): domain Eukaryota; kingdom Viridiplantae; phylum Streptophyta; class Bryopsida; order Hypnales; family Hylocomiaceae; genus Pleurozium; species Pleurozium schreberi. Next base: position 62,790 of record VACF01001360.1, on the reverse strand, counting down.
TCATTTGCCGGACATGAGAGTCTCCTCACGCAGATTTGTAGACGTTTTACTACACTGCAAGTGTGTGTGAGTCAAAAAGAATTACACACAAACTTGGTGTTTGGAGAAAACATAATACGACAATGAATGACTCGTTTGAAAGGAAGGCAAGGAATTATTGATGCCTTCTTCTAGTTTCAATTGAAAAGACCTTGCATTTTACTTCAACAATGAGAAAGAAGCCCATCTTCCTCTCCTACAAATTCTGGATCATCCACTTCTTGTACAAAGATTAAAAGTAGCATTCTGCATCATTCAAACTCTTTTTTTAATAACATGAACAACCAACCTAGGTTTCTGCTTGAATGAGAGTATCGCATAAATACTCAAAGTTTTCCAAATGAAGATTGCTGAAGGAAGGCACCCGATTCACTGCAAGCGCGCACCTGTAGCCCAGCCAAAATTTTGATGAGGTCAATAATGTAAAACGCATCCAAATCTAAAGCAACTATCTAGGAACCCCACGCCGCACCAAAGCTCACGAGGATAAAAGCGGGAAGATTGAGTGATGGCAAGGTCTGGAACCCTGGACAGACCTCTGAAAGCAGGGCCAAGGAAGGGCCAGAGCCGGGTATGAGCTGCAAGGCTGGGCAGTTTGTTTGGGCAGCAACGAAGCTGGGTTGAGGCGGGGCCCAGGCCGCGAGAAAAGCTCGATGGGGGGTGTTTAACGTCTCTCATACGATAGTACTCTCAGGAACCCCGTCACGGATGCGTCACGACTCGTTGAGTTCAGTTGTTTTTTGGAACAGGGCCTGCTTACGTTTCATCATTGCCCTGGAGAATGCAGAGAGTTAAATTGTGCCAACGAAACTATTATCACTACAAAAAAAGGAGAGAAAGAATGACTGGCAAAAACGACTAAAATGCAGTCATTGTGGACAGAACGACTGGAAAATGATTGGAGGTCCCTGCAGTCATTGTTGTTTAGTCGTTTAGCTAAATGACTGCGATTGTATTATCACCATCCATTTAGTACTTGGATGTGAAAATGGATGAAAAAATCAGTGGTTAACCAGGCGATAAAGAAAGTTTGGCTTAAGGAAATGGCTATGAAGCAACCACGTGTAAATCACAAACCCATTGAGAATCTGACGTGGACATCCACGTGGCCAGTCATTCTATAGTCATTTTGAAGTTACAACAGACCCATTATAAATATGACGTGGATAGCCACGTGGACAGTCATTTACAAGTCATTTTAATGTTATGATAGCCCCATGAAACATCTGACGTGGAGAGCCACGTCGGAAGTCATTATGTAGTCATTCAAAAGTTGCGATGGAGTTTTTGCACAGTTCAGATGGATTGACTCATGGCAAGTCATTCTATAGTCATTCAGAAGTGACGTGGATTTAGGGTTTAGGTCACTCTTCAAAATACATTATACACTATACATACACCATACATAATATATTATACATACACCATACATAATACATCATATACATTCACCATATACAATTCACCTTACTCAATTCACCATATGCCATACACCATATTCAAAAAATGTGTTGTATGGCTTCCAAGTCACTTAGTTGTGAATATGAAGAGCTGAATTGACAAGCCTTTATACTAGTGGGATTGTAGGAGGCAACTTTGAAGTCAATCGCAGTCATAAGACTACACTGGCAGTCATTTCTCAGTGGACTCTCATGACTGTGATTGAACTTTATTTGCCCCAATTACTCTGTCAACAACTCTGTCAACTGAAAATCGTGGATGAACACTACACCTACCTCCDTTCTCATCTTGCAGTCGCAGGGATAACTACAAAATGTCTACGACATTGTTTTTTAAACACCGATGGTGCAATTAGGGAGTAGAAGTCAATCTTTAGTCATTGTGGCCAAGAAGTCATTTTCTGCAGTCGCATTTTTGCCCATTTTCTTGTAGTGTATCTGCAGGGTAATGTTTGAGGGTAAAAGGGTAAAAGTAAATGAAAGCCCCCTAGATTGAGCCAGCACTAGGGTATGTTCTCTAGCCCCCTTAGCTAATTTGGGGTCTCTGATTGCAAATATGAATTCAGAAATTGCAAAAAAAAAATTTGCAAAAAATAAAACATTCCTGCGTTTTCCCCAACGGTAAATCTAGCCTGCAGGGCCCAGTTCGTTGGCATGATTTAACGCTTTGCCTGGAGAATTTTGGAGAAACGAACCGGCAGTGGGCAAAAAGCTGGAAGAATGTGCGACATGTTGCTCAAGAAACACACCACCCAGCACGCCAAGACTCAAAGCGCAGGGATTTCTTTTTTGACTAAGGTAGACTGCTCTAGAAGTGACCATTTAAGGGCTGATCAACTTTTTTCGTAGGTTTCTGTATTCAGAAATAATTTTAGCTCATTTTTCAGAGAAAGAAAAAAGCATGTGGGATTTAGCACAAGTGGTTTCATATTTTCCCAAGCATTTTTGAATTACATATGAATTTTCAAAGATTTGGGGCATGGGCACCTATTTTTACTTCGGTAGATTAGAGTAGCCAACCCATTTCTAATCACCTCCCATTTCCAATTGATAGGTTGTTGTCTTTCCGTTGAGTTGTGGCATAGTTCCGGACGTAGTTGTGGCACATTATGATTGATTGCAAGGCTCTCAATATTGCAATGGCCCCTTGGTCGATTTTGCAATTAGCCTATGGTCACAAATAGCCTAAACGTCTATACCATCATTATAGGTTGAAGAGAATCTTCCACTAAAAAATTCATAGTAATTACGTTTTGTGCAATAAAATTCCGGAAAAATATGCAATCCTTCCAAAATCTATTCTACACATACAAAAAAAATTCCACATTCAAAATCCCCGCGTTCCAAATATGTGTATTGCTTAACCCCTAAAAGCCTGAGGGGTTTGGACAAAACACAAATGTGTTACAAAATATAAATTCTACAACTTTTTTGAAGTTGGAGCAAAGAAGTTTATGTGAAGCACAAAAAGTAGAAGATATCCGTATAGTCAAACTTATAAAATTATTTTCAGATTCTCTTCAAATGAATTTTGAAGATATAACTTCAAAAATTCACCAAAAATACAATTTCTATCCTTAACACTTTTACTTGTTTACGATTGGTCAAAAGTGTGGTTTCTATTGCATTGTGAAAAAATGCATAAATTTTGGTCATGAAAACATCATAGTAAGTTTTTCAACACTAGTAAATTGTAAACACATTGTGCTATTTCTCTTATGTTTTTTTTTACCGTAGCAATACCAGTTTTGAATATAAATACTCAAAGGCAACCCAATATTTCAAGCAATAAAAAAAAAAAAAAAATTTAAATAGTTTTTGTCTGCCCGAAGTCAGGCAGCGACCAAAAAATGGTCGCTTGAGCGCTTAGGGGTTGTGGTTGGAAATGGGCCGGCTCCTCTAGATAAAAATTCACAAAATCAGAAGGTGGTTTAAAAATTTTGAAAAATCATATTGTACAAGTGTGTTACTTGCACTTGAACATGTCCAGAATTTKTTACAAGAATCCAATTTCTCACGTGGTCATGGCAAATTCTGAAGTGTATGAATATTTGTAAGAGCCATTGTAAATAGAATTTCCTGCCAGTATTCTTTCTTTCACCAAACAAATACTTTGCCTGTAACAAAATTCTTCCCCTGAATTCTCGGCATCTATATATATTTGAATTATTTTCTGCCTGCTGGTATTGCCCTGCAACTATACAGTCGCTATATAAAATTCGGTTCTTGCTATTTGCTATTTTGCTCAATCTCTGATTTGGTGCACCGACTATGGTAGAAACTGGAAACACTCATTGGTGTTCATGTTCCCACGTTCCCATTCCTATACTATAGACTACACCTAATTGCGTTGATTGTAATTCACTGACACATATGAATGACACTTACTTAATTCTGATTTGTTGACTGATGATTTTGGTAGTGTTCAAATTTTAGTACACCTACAGGACAATTCTAGTGGTCAAGTGAGCCATAAGAAAATCATAAAAATTACATACAAGATCCAATTCTTTTTTTAATATTCATGATTTTCACTCACTAATACTATAAAAATATTATTTTTAGAAAAAGTTGCCTCCAGCTATGCAGCCTATGCTGAATTGCTTAAATGAATGTTTTTGGGTGCTTTCACCTTATTTCAACATTGTAGCTCATCATCAATGTGGATGATTCAGGATTTGAAAGAACTTGAGATTGGAGGCTATGCCATTGATGGTAAGGATTTGTGAAAGTTGTTCATTGACAGATCTGTCTAGTGTCTTTTTTTTTGGGACCAATGGTAATGTAGCCTTCATTGTGGGGGGAGGTTTGAACTGAAGGAGGCCAATTTGAACCCCTAAAATGCCAGCACCAAATTTTGGTGTCAACAATATTTTGAAGTTAAATAAAACCTAACCAAGTTTTTATTTTCAATAATTTCTAATTTAGAAAAATTTCTTTTGAAGTCTAATTTTAGCATCAAAAATCCAATTGTGAGAATGATTGATTATGATTTTTCTATTCAAGATTTTGTGCTAGGGTGTCCATTGAATTTTTAATGTGATTTTTCTTTAGGATATTGACTTTTTGTCTAATTTAGAGCAAATTCATAGAAGCTCAAAAAAGGCCTTGGGCATGGAGTCAGGGGTTAAATATACAATTTTGAATATGCAATATGTGTGCAATTATTGTATGGGCTAGCTTTGTATGATAGATGAAATGGAGTTTTGGAAACATTGTGGCAGTATTGTGGAAGGCTATGATTACAATCTAGCATTTTAAAACACATTTACCTTTTTTCAATTTGCTACCTCCCGAAAGGACAGAACCTCTAATAACATTGTCCAACATTAGAACCATACACACTATGTTGTCTATTTAATTTGCTTCTTTTATTCTACAAATCATTAAACAATCAAATTCTTTAATAATTTATTTTTGGCACAAATTTAAAATTCAATTGCTAGGAGCAAAACCTACCTACAACTAGGTTAGATATTTTAACTTACTTTGAACTAGGTTAAATAAAATTAGGATGGTGATATGAGAAACAAAATTTCATTTCTTTATCCTAAGGTTGAAATTGGAGTGTCTTCTAATACACTCGCTAATACATAACCTTTATTTCTTTGTATAAGTTGTAATATATATTACAATGTCTCAATTGTACTTAATATGAAATTTAATAGAATAAACAAGTAATTTTGCAGTATTTATAGATATCCTAAAGTCATGAAAGTCAATCCTTACTTGAAGGCATCGTATTACATTCAATTTAATCACATTGGGTTATTTTTTTCTTGCATTCACTAGTAGAAATTGAACTCCAAAATTATAGGACTTTTACAATTAAACTTTTACATATAGGTGTGAAGCAAAACTCTAACATAGTTTTGCATACAGCATGATTAAGTTGATTACTACGGGAATAGCATCCTGAGCTACATGCAAGCATACAAAAAACATGGGATAATTTGGAGCAAGGGTAAAAAATAATCATTCATACTAAAACCGCAAGACTCAAGCCTCATCTATGAATAATAACTTCYATTAAACATTTATTCAATCAATGAAATGTAGGAATTACAATTAAGTTTTTGCTCTACAAATGCATTTGTGATTTTAAGCCTTGACTCAAAAGTTTTGAATGAATTTCCAAGAGGAATACAAAGGTTCATTTTCATACTTGCTTTTTGTACTTTATCAATTCAAACCACAAACATATTTTTGGAGATGAAAAATAACATAAATCCCTACATTTCCTTAGTTAACCCCTTAGTGCTCAAACGACCATTTTTTGGTCGCTGCCCGACTTTGGGTAGAATTTTCGGGACAAAAAAAAATTGTTTTTGAATTTTTTTTGTTTTTTTTCTTGAAAATATTGAGTTGTCTTTCAATATTTATATTCAAAACTAAGATGACTACGGTCAGAAAAAAATCAAAAGAGAAATAGCACAATGTATTTTGAATTTTCTAGTGTTGAAAAACTCACTATTTGAGGAAAGAATTGATATTTTCATGACTAGATCTTATGCATTTTTTTACACTTCAATAGAAACCACAATTTTGACCAATAAAAAAAATACAAATGTTAAGGATTGAAATTGTATTTTTGATGAATTTTTGAAGTTATATCTTCAAAATTCATTTGGAGAGAACTACATTTTTTTTAAATGAAATTCTAATGTGATTTTTTCTCAAAGATCTAGTGTATTTGAGGCTCATTCCCAAGAGCCCTCAACACTACAAAATGTCAAGATTGCAATGAACACCCATGCACAAAATCTTGAATAGAAAAATCATAATCAATCATTTTCAAAATCAGATTTTTGAAACTAAAACTAAACTTCAAAAAGAATTTTCCAAAAATATAAACTACTAAAAATAGTAATTTGGTAAGGTTTTGTTTAACTTAAAAAATTGGTCAAGGACACATTCTGTCTTCAGTGTCATTTAGGGGTTAAAGGCTCTCTCCCAAAAGAGAGGGAAAACAAAGGTTGGCCAGCACCTTTCGATTTTGACATTGTTGACTTTGGCCTAATTTGTTTCACCGTGAGATGAAAAAATTATAGGAACTCTGCCGTTAGGGCTGAGGTCTCACATTTTGTTAGCTTTGCACCGTGAGGGCTAGGTTGAGCAAACCCACATTTCCAAGCTCTCATATCCGACGTCGTACGCTCTTGGTGAGCCTCATGTGCGCACAAATATAGGCTTGTAGCATTACCAATCCCACAAAAGATTCACTTCAAGGACCTTTGGATTTGGTAAACATTGCTTTGATGATTCACAATTGATATTGATAAATACACCTTCAATGTGTGAAAATGTCTGTTTAATACAAGAAATACTCAATATAGCTTTATATAGAATTTTCTATTCAAAATAAATACAAGTTCAATCGTGGTTCTTTCATGATTGATTGACACTTACATAGGAATAGTTGAAGGTACCATCTACAACAAAAGATGGAAAAAAATTAGAAAAAACACAATGTATGTTGACTATTGTATGTGAAAAGTATTGAAAAGTATTGCTATACACAATATCATGTCATAGAACTTTACAGTGACCTTCTTCCTAGAAAGTGCATATCCAATTGTGCCACCTTTATGATTGCTTTCCCCAAACACACCATCAATATTGTTCAAGATGCATAAGAGACACATCTTTTATAATTCTTCCCAAATATTTTCATATATTATATAGACATTTGGACAAGACATAACCGTGTATAGACACACATTACTATTGCATGCGATTGTATTTTCCAAATCTACATGCTCCAATTCATTTTCCAACAAAAAATATAAGTGAACTTCATTTCCTAATTCACTTCCAATTCTTCTCAAATTATGAGTTATTTCTATTTTCTCACCCCCAAAACTAGCCAATTGGTGGTTCCTTGGAACTTAAATGATTRACCTTAGAGTGCTACAAAGGTCCAAAAGTGGTTGATGGATTACTTTGAGATCATTGTAGAAATGAAGAATGCACTTTTAGGACCATAAAGCAAACTATGCATTTTTGGCAAAGTACCTTTGAGATAAGTCTCRAGACTCTTGTCTTTCAAGGTTCAAGTGTTTACCAAACCCTAATTCCAAGGATTAATACTTGCACTTTTTTTTGTACATAGAAAGATGCTCTCTCATTCACTGCCAAGACGTCATTTATGGGTTAACAAGAAGGGACCAAAAACATCCTAACAATGAGGTGAGTTTTATACTTCTCATCAACATATATCATGTTAACCATAAGACTATTTTGTGTAGTGGCTTAGGCACCATAAGCAGGGCCCCCCTTGGTCCATTGCAGGTTGCCGTTTTAGAATGTCTTCCCTCCATTTCTCCCTATTGTTCTGCCAATTGGGGTTGAAACAATTGGAGTCGATGGAGATGCTCTCAGATGCTTGACCGGTAGCTTGCAGCTCTCTATTTTTGCAGGGCTCTTGAAAGCATGGTCATTTCCCTCACTCTCATATGAGAGCTATCTTATTGCAACACTAAATAGGGAAACTAGGTTGCCTTTACAATGAGGTTGCCTTACTCCAAGAAAGTTACTCTACAAGCCAACAAAGTCAACAAATATAATTTCGACATATACTTGCATTTGTACACATGGAAGTTCATGAGTTCCAACTACACCAATAACGAATTCAAAAATAATGCATTGATTTCTTGGACAGTAACAATATATATTATATAGTGTGGAAGGTCAAAAAATTAGTGAGGGGCAACCTAATTTCACTATTTAATGTAGGTCAAATTCCTTACTAATTTTTTCTTCCCGAAATGTTGGAACACATGGCATTACCCTCCTGCATGGAGACCTACTCTTTGCTGATTTTTTGAAGGACATGATTGTCTCACATAACATACAGAACCCTCAATCAAGGGGACTCGAAGCTGCCCCACAGAGGAGCCAACTCCTAATCAGCCATGGTCCACTCTCAGTATGGTTTGCACTTCCCAAATCCAGTATGAGGAAACGATTAGAGCTTCCAGGAGCTTACCGGATAATTATTCAGGTGCAAACGGCAGAGACACTGAGGTGGAAATGCCTAAAACCATAAATAAAAAAATCAATTCGGCATAGATGAATGCACGTTTTTCTAGAGACAATATGTTTTGTAGCATTAGTAATTGAAAATTATGAATTTAAAAAAAAAAAATTAGAATTTTTGGATGAGTTTAATCACAAAGTACCTCGATGATAGGCCTTGATCTTTTAGTGTTAAAGGATTTAAGAACGTCAACACAATGTCATAGTCCTAAAGGCTTAGGCTCTAGAGCTAAAGACATTTAGGAAGGAATGTTTCAATTCGGTGTGTGTCACTTTACCTTCACATTCTCTCACCAAAACTCTAGACACTTGCATGTAATGTGTTGATGTTCCATTTTGTTGCACAAAAAGCAAGAGGCTCTTACTTTGCTATACCGATATGAAAACAACAATGCACACAATAAATTTCATGAAAAAGAAGAAGACCAAGGTACCTTAAARTCCCAAGTACCTCAACAACCTCCTCTTTTTTGGCCTCATTGCAAACCAAAACTAGTACATGCAAAACCAACATTGTTCTTTTTACAACTTAAAGAAAATTATGAGATGTTGGTATTCATGCACCACTCTTTGTTGCTTCAAGATTCCAAATGTGTTTTTTTCTTACCAAGTCTAAGACACATTATAGCAACCCATAATGTGTTGCTTTTGAAAATTCATAGCTTATTTTTCAATCAACAAAGGAATCCTATTCTACTTGCTTCAACTTTCAATACAATTTGGTAATCTGATCCTTGGGAAACTTTCATGCACAGAAGACACTGATCCTTTGACAAACGATTTATGATGCTACTACCTTGCTGAAAAGATTTCTAACAAGTCATTTGCAGATGTCCCAAACAAGAAGCCAATGACAGCAGTTGGACCAGAGCGCAAGTAATCAAGCACGCAGCAATGCATATGCCCATATCATCCAATCAAATACTCTCTTCATCAGCTTCAGCTTAATCAGCTTCTTCTTCATCATCATCAGAAGAATCGGAGWGCTTGTGCTCCGTGTCACTAATGTCACTAACATCGACATGCCTTGTCTCCTCACAATTAAACAGCACCTCGGCTTTATCGAAGTAAAACGATGATGGATCGTCCTCTATTAGCGGCGTGCCACGTAGTGAAACCTTCTGCAATGCAGGCAAGTGATGGAGGTCAGGAAGATGCTTCAGCTTTGAGTCCCAGCAATTCAAAGTCTTCAGGCTCACCAGTTTCTCAACACCTGGGATCTCTTCCAAGCCAGTCGCGCTCACATCAATGTCAACCAATTCTTTCATGTGACTCAAGTCTGGTAGCCCGCTGAGGGCCGCACAACCCATAAGCGATAGTCTAGTCAGGGAATGCAGTCCACTGAGGTCGGTGATGCTTGAAAGGGCATGACAAGAGTCAAAGCTCAAGACTTCCAAGCACTTCAGTGAGCTCAGATTCCCACTTTCTTCCAGTGCATCGTCTTCAGATATCGTCAGTCTCCGTAGACGAACGCACTGGTTGATGCCAAGGTCGGTTCTTGGACGGAAATCGACGACGTCCAATCTACAGAACCAAAACTCTTTCAAGGAGGGAAGGTTCTGAAAATCAGGATAATCGTGGAAACACGGACAAATATCGATTTCTAGCCAGCCGAGCTCTCTGAGAAATTTCCACCCGGTCACTTCTTTCAGCACCGGACATTCTAYGATATAGAGCGAGCGCAGCCTCCGCAAACCCCTGAAATCGATCCTCTCCAGAGCCCAGCATCTGTCCAGTTTCAGAACCCTAATTCGTTCCGGCACTGAAAACTCCCTCAATGACAGAAACTTGGTGTCGTCCCATAGTTTCAAATGTACGTGAGTGTCGCAGCTAGGATTCTTTCGGATCACCTTCTTCACGAATTTATCAAAAACGCGGAAATACGATGCATCTAAACTGACGGAACGGAGATCCGTAGGGACGCGCACTAGCCCCATTTTCATCAGCAAGCTCACCTGCATACAAATGCACATCCACAAGTAAGTATGAAATAAATTGCAAAAACCGTGGTGTTAGGATTACTGTTCCATTCGCTAGTAATCCGACATGACCGGCGATTTCAAGGATAAGATTATCACTGTGGATAGCACACACACGGTACGAATTCACTGCAAACTTGGACAACGGCATGACCTACGTCGTCATATATGTCGGAGACACTTCGATTCTGAACGATTGAAAGCCATCGGCAAATATCTGACAGGGGTGCGTAGTACCCAAACCTCCAACCCCTAAGGAATCGCCTTCCCAAAATCAGATCAAGAAGTGTGGATCTCAGCTGACCAGGTAGACTCGAAAATCCCGGTATAGCCTGCCGCACATCGAATAACAACAAACACCGTCAATATCTGACACGCTCTGCAATCCTTCATTTCTGGAAGAATTTCCAGTGTAACCACAACCAAAGACGAAAGCCCATGGCCGTGGATAGAAGAAGTAACTCTATGAAGCAACAAAATAGCACTCCGCGAGAAGTCGAGAGAGAAAACACTGGATTCCAAGTACCCACCTCAAAATAAACCGATTGAGGACGAGCGGCGTCAAAGACATTCCAGAAGAGAACGCAAACGCAACCCAAGTGCAAGACGATGGAGCGGGGACTGCTAGTAAGTACGTGCAAGAGCGGCGGAGTGGCAGTCTGAAAAAGAGGTTCTATGAGGGCCTTTGTTTGATGGCTTCTACCGACTATTCCCCAGTGCCGCTGTCGGATTTCGCCAGGGCGTTCCGATAGCATGGACCGATTTGCTCACTGTGAGTCTGTGACCTTGCAAACCGATAAGTGCCGATAGCTTACAGAAACCCTCGTCCGTCGGTGGAGAAGGGACACGATAGTACTCTCCAGGAACCCCGTCACGGATGCGTAACGACTCGTTGAGTTCAGTTGTTTTTTGGAACAGGGCCTGCTTTCGTTTCATCATTGCCCTGGAGAATTTTTGGAGAAGCGAACCGGCAGTGGGCGAAAAGCTGGAAGAATGTGCGACATGTTGCTCAAGAAACACACCACCCAGCACGCCAAGACTCAAGCGCAGGGATTTCTTTTTTGACCCAGAGCGTTAAACCGTGCCAACGAACTGGGCCCCGCAGGCTAGATTTACCGCTGGGGAAAACGCAGGAATGTTTTATTTTTTGAAAAATTTGTTTTTTGCAATTTCTGAATTCATATTTGCAATCACAGATTCCAACTTAGATAGGGGGCTAGTAAAAATACCTTAGTGACGGCTCAACATAGGGTTTTTTATTTACTTTTACCCTCAAACAATACCCTGCGGGGCCTAGTTCGTTGGCACAATTTAACTCTCTGCTTTTCTAACTAATCTATCGCTCAAAAGTAATCATCACATTCTTAATTGGGTGTCTATCCTCCCCCCAGGTGAAGGTATACACACCCAGCTAATCCTCCGCTATATATCTGGGGGAGGATTTTAGTTATAATAGAAGCAATTTCATTGGCTGGCTTGGTTGGGAGAGAGTGGGCTGTCACACTGGAGATAACCTGATTGGTTGCTGGGGGGGCAGATCTTGAAGAGCAAAAGGGACCCCCCAATGAAGGTTAAGAATGTTATGTACAAGCTTTTTTTATTGGATATGTTTCTGTAGGGCTATGCCCATGGAGGAGGGCATTTCACAATATAAAGGGCCAACGAGGAGGGCGGAGCCTGATGAGGAGGTGCTTTATATCGTGAAATGCCCAATGACGAGGGACATTGCCCGATGTAAATCGCATTAGATGTTTTTTGGACCGTCTAGAAGACTGCGAGTTCCCGAGCTGTGGGAACACATTGGGAACTCTGGGAACTTTGCCACGTACGCAATCTGATGTAGCACAAAGACTGCCATGTCATATAATACTAATTAATTAATTAATTATTTTTTTTAAAAAATTTGAATTTTTTTTTTTTTAAATCAGTTTTCAGTTTCTTTATACTCTCTAAGATTTCTAGAAAAAAAAATCAAAATTCAAAATTTCAGACCAGCAGTCGCTGGTTCCCTGTGTAAGGAACAATTTCAAGGAACAGCCTCGTAACAGGCTCTTGTGGGGCTGAAAAAACATATAATGCGAGAAGGAAAAATAAATTTGGATGAAACACGCGGGATGAAAAAACAAAATTAAATGCAGAATCTGTAATGCTCAATTATGCAGGTTTGCCTGCGTAATTGGGCATTACAACTGATTGCGCAATAGAATCCTTCTAGGAAATGAATGGGCGATTTCCTGGGAGTAGTTTAGGACGATATGAACTTGTCAATGGATGGAAACACTTGGAATTTTTACATATTCCTTTGAAAGTACTACACATTTTGATGAATAAGTGAATTCTCATCCTAATTTTGAGTGTTTCATCAATGTCCGTAGATGTGTCAAGAGCGTCATAACTTTGGTATGGTAGAGGGACCCATAACCGATCAAATAAGCAATTATGGACATGATCTAGGGTAGTGGTAGGCAAAACAAATACTTTTAGAGGTGCATTGACTGAAATGATGAAAATTGCAAAAATTTGGGTAATTTTATCTCTTACAATGAAATTACTATGAATTTTGAAAGGCCAAAGTTTGGCTTGACCCATGATCAACATCTAGAGTCATCCAATTCCGATCATTCAAGAACTACTTCCTGCTCATTGCTTCTTACTTTCTTGCTCACTCATGTGTCATGAACTTATTGGTCCAAACCTTGAAAAAAATCAAAAACCCGCATTCCAAGGAGAAAATGGAAATATGTTCCAACCTTGGTCGGAAATACAACACCCTATTGATTGGTGATGGGGCTCCGGTTAATAATGGGTCCCTCTACCATAAAGGTTGCCTCATTTGTGGCCTTCCAAAATGAAATTGAAGACCTTATTCTAGAGTTCCTTTGTAAGTGTAGATCAAAGTATATAAATCAACCCCTAAAGGACCAAGTGTCCGTTCAACGTACGCAAGAAATCTCGGGTAGGTTCCTACAAAGTATTTTTGGTCGGATGTTCATGAAATTTGGACACAACGTGTAACTATGTATCCTCTTCCCGAAAATCTAATTTTTTTTTCCAATCGGGTGCCTGGATCAAAGTTTATGTTGCCCTAAACTTTGCAGGTAGCTTGGATAGCTCCGGGCAGCATGTGCAAAATTCTTCCTATGATTGTGAAATTTGGTGAGTATGTAGTTTACATGGTACAAGATGCAAATGTAAAAAAAATAACCATGTGTAGTGTAAAAATCTCATTTTTAGGAGTTACTAGAAGAAAACTATGATTAACTTGTCAAAAACTGCATTGAACTTGTCAAAATTGCGTTGTACTTGACAAACATTGCGTTTTACTCAGCATGAAAGTGTGGGCTGGCTTTTGTTGAGTTCTCCGTTCATAACGCAAAATTCTGCTTTTCAGCATTTCAACACAAAATTTGACAAGTGAAATGCAGAATTTTGTGTTGGAATGCAAAATTTTGAATTACAAATGGAGATCTCAACAAAATCCAGCCCACACTTTTATGTTCAGTAAAATATAGTTTTTGACAAGTTCAACACAATTTTCTTCTAGTGAGTAAACGTTTCCAAGCCCTATCGAACAAGGTTGGAAAAAATCTTTTTCATCTAACTTCAAACATTATAATCTTTCACTCCATGCGATCAAAGTTTTTGAATTTTTTCCACACATTCCCATAGTAGTCTAGTACAAATTTGTATGGTTAAATCTTCAAAAAAAAACTTTTCGGGGTTAAGTAGTATTTACCAAAAAGTTTTACATGTCGTCTTATTTCAAGTTGAGACATTGTGATCTTGTAATTGGTAGGGGGTCATTTTATACTTTTAGGGAGATATACTTAAACAAGTTAACTTAGACAAACAATATGGGGTACTATAGTTGAATTCATTAAAGAATAATATAAAGTATGTTTTTGGCCTTGCTTCAAAGAAGAGTATTTTGAAAGCCGTGCAATACAATGAATCAACAGCACCCCTTGCAAATCTAAAGCGTTGATGCAAGGCACCTGTAGATTTGCACCATCGTTTTAGTACTATACGATACTATGCAATACTACAAACTACTCCAGAATACCACAATAGCCACTATGAGCAAAAAAATAGCTTTATAAAGGTTATATTGTGGACCTTTTCACTTTTAGTAATTCAAAAAGAATTCAAAAAAATTCCATAAAAAATTCATTTTGCTAGAGAAGGTTGTGCTTGCATTGCACCCAAGAATTCATGTAGGAATTTTTTCCCTCTTTGTAGCCTTTGCGCAAAGAAAGGCCAATTTGATCCCATGAGTGCAACAGACATGTTGCTATTTTCATTAACACTCATAGTCATTCTGGATAATGGCATGACACACCATGTGTTTTTTGTAGCGTTTGGCATAGTAGTCATGTTTTTTCTAGGAGTACTATAAAATTAGAAAAAAAATTCAAAAAATGTGAAAAACATGTTTAGTGTATACACCTTCACAAAGAAGGTACCCTATGAAGGAAAAGCGTAGGAAAATTCTCTAAGTAAGAGAACTAGAAAAGTGCAAAATTTCATGAAAATAGGTGTTTTAATGATTTAATTTGTAATGAATAGGGTAAAGAATTTTTGAAGAAATTAAAAATTGGAAATTTGGGAGAGCTATATGATAAAAAGATTTAACCAAAAGAATGATCTTAAAACCATCTTGAATGTTCAGAAGTGCGCGCGCAAGAGAGCCTTGTTCAGTTGTTCGCACGCATGCAAAAGAAATAAAATAATGATTTTTAATACAGAAAAATAAAAATAAATATTTCTTTTTTGAAAAAAGTTTTTTTTTTAATATTAAAAAAATTAAAAAAAAATTTTAAAAAATAGTCAATCTGATGTGTCGCTGACGTGGCACCAGTAGTGCCACGTCAGATTCCAATTTCTGAAAAATAAAAAATAATTTTTTATTTTTATTTTTTTCTGTAATTGCACCGTAGGGGTGAAAACCTCGCGGCCTCTTGGAGGCCTGAAAATTTTCCTAATGTTAGTCCCAACTTTGAAAAGATGAAAAAAACCCATTATAGCCTTGGTTGGAAATAAGTCAATCTATGGTTGGCTATGGGGCATTGGTTGATAATGGGTGATTCTACCTTAGTTGTCATCCTTTAGGAAGGGAGGGAATTTTGTCTTCGTGGATCTTATATGCTATCTTCAATGTTTGGGTGACTTTAGCTTTCAGCATGTTCCACATATAAAAAATGACCGTGGAGATTGTTTCAAATACAATGGTTGGTTTACTGACACCTCCATGTTCATCTCTTGATAGAACGAGTGTCTTATTAACCCTTCAATGCCCAAGGCACCAAAATTTGGTCTTTGCAAAACTTTGAAGTTAAATAAAACCTAATCAAATTGTTGTTTTGGGTAGTTTATATTTTTGAAAACTTCTTTTTGAAGTCTAGTCTTAGCATCAAAAATTTAATTTTGAAAATGATTGATTGTGATTTTTCAATTTAAGTTTGTGTGCAAGGGTGTCCATTGCAATCTTGACTTTTTGTATTGTTGAGGGAGCTTGGAAATGAGTCTCAAATACACAAGATCTTGGAGAAAAAACCACATTATAAATTCATTCAAAAAAATTTAGAGTAGACTTTGAGAAGCCATAAATTGATTGAAATTATGCATGTTAGGCCCTTCAACCTCATATTTTTTGGTGATCAACTTACAGATATGATATGTGAAAAGAGGATTGAAAGACTTCAACTCACTTTTGCAATTTTAACACCCTCATGATCAAACATTATAATCTTTCAATCCATAAGTGATATTGTTGTGTTTTCTTCTCCTTAGTGATCTCTAACATGTTTAGATTGAATTCATACGGTTACATTTAATAAAAAATGGATTCATCTTATCAAAATGTTGGCTTTTGTACAATGTAGAGCAAATCCCTAGAAGCTCAAAAAAGGCCTTCAGTATTTAGGGGTTAACACCTAAGCGTCCACACTCATCTGCAGAATTTACAATTTTGGAAAATCATTATAAAGTACCTTTTGGAAGAATATATTGGAAATGAGATGGAAAAAAAAGTTATAGAGTTTGAGTTTTAGGTTCTATCCATACGGTTAGATTCATCAATGCTATCACCAATATTTTTCTATAAATTTTGAAAGGGMAAATTCAAAATTCCTTGTAAATTCAATTACAAGCAAAATATTTTCATTTTTTGAGTAAATTTTGTTTGATAGAATTTGAAATGAGGTTCTCTTGACATGGTTTTTTTTTTTGGAAATTTTATGTTCTTTGATTCTATAACCTCGTTTTTGCAATTCCAAGTTTGAACTAGAGTCAATGCAAGTCAACCACTTGACAATCTTCCAAATTTGTAATTTTAGAAAAATATGTGCTCTAGTAACACCAAATCCAACCCTTGGATAGGACTAAAACTTCATAAAGGATCTCCAAAAATTAGGATGACTTTCATCCAAGTTGTAATGCAAAAGAAATCTAATTTTCAATCTATACATCATCCAGAAAGTGGACGTCGGAGCACTCCAGAGTTAATGCAAGCATCTGAAGTAAGTATATTGATCTCCATATGTAGATCCGACTATTTCAAAACACTAGTGCGAAAGGACAATTTTTCCAATGGTTGATGAAGAATCAGTCGGTGTAGATGCGTAGAGAGCAGAATTCCCAATGGYGAGCTACTAAGAGCGATCAGACTATGTTGCTCTTGTTGCATTCGTATTTCACTGTAAGGCACAATACTTCGGCAAATTTAGAACTTCACAATCACTACACTTCCATGCAGTAATTTCCAACTACTATCTAGTTTGCTAAATGGTGGTTTTGAACTAATTCTAACTACTTCAACGCTGGATTCTTAGCATTTGCTGCAATGTCCAGGATCACCAACTAAATCCAGACATCAATACAATACAACAAGCCAACAATCTCAGGTTACTTAATTACAAATTATCCAAGACTTTCCAGATAATAAACTACAGTGTTGACAGTGCACAGCAAACGCAGACGAAGCCACAACAAGCACATATCTACAGACTTCCAGTAATATTCGGTTTTCACAAAGCACTACAGATGAAGGTCCAGAGAGCTACCTGACAAAATTCGCTAGTAGGACAATCGTGATGCTCACATGCCAACGCATCGTGGAGATTGCGACAAGTAATTGAATGGTATAGAGTACGCATGTGTGCCTTAACCATTTTCTGACTTGCATCAATCTAGATTTGAACGAACGACATTACTACACAACCCTGACAGGTGCCTTCTGAACACTTAAGCCAGAACACCAATCCGCCGAAGATATCTCGAGAGACCCATATTATTGGAAGTACTCACAGCTCAATGCCTCTACTTTTACAATGGATACGTGAAATTGAACACAAAGTGAGATCCTCAAAACAAACAGAACAATTAGCGCATCAAAATGTACAGTCGGCCTCAGTCCCATGCCTACAGTTACAACTCTTCATCACCTGCATGTTCTAATAGATAGTTGGCAGCTAGTTGCTCGTTCTTATCGCACGCAAGGAACGCCTCAATTACGAGCGCCCGGTTAAAACCCATTGCCTCCAACTGGCCAAGCAACACATCTTAATCAGCATTACAGTCCACATCCTGCGATTATTCATGGGCGTCATGTTTTCAAATACATTAAAGAACTAGAATTGAACTTCGCAGATCTTACCTTCGGTGTTACAGCAGACAGATAAATGGAAACGGCAAAAAAAATTTGAAARAGAGAAAATTGTACCCGTTCAATGGATTCACGTTCTTCAGGAGTCACATTCACAGACTGCGGAAAAGCTCCCGCTAGCTGCCCCATTGCATCCCTGCATTTAAATCCAGGGAATTRGTTGTGTTAGAAACAGCGATGCAGTAGCCTGGCACACAAAAAATAGAGAGCGAACACATTCAATAGAATACTGATAATAAAAAAATGGAAAGGGGACTGCGCTTACCCTCCTTCAACACCTTCAGGACCAGCCTCGTTGATCAGACGCAAAAACTCSGCCTGGTTATCATTAATCAGSCGCAGAAGGGCAGGATTCTGTTTCCCCAACTCTTGGAGCATGGGCTGTCATAATTGAGCAACAAAGGATCTTAGACAATGAACAAATGAATGAAAAGATAGAAGAGAATACATATTTCACTCGAAAAGAGCAGAATCGATCCAACCTGGAATACCGAAAGTGCTGAAGAAGTTGACAATTCACTAGTAAATGCCAACATGAGTCTAGATCCAAAGTAAGGAGTCGTGGTGTGCCTACCTGCAAAATCTGAGGGTTGGCTTGCACCATGGTTCTCAAGGCTTGGAACTGCAGGCATATAAAAAGGAATGAAATCAGCGCAGATTTATCATCATCTAATAGTGCAAGTGGCAATGAAAACCATATTGATTAGCAAGCGAAACCAGGAGCATTTGCTTCAAACCGAGAGCAATTCAAGGATGCACACGATAACCATCGGGGAAAACTTACAAACACCCCAGCAATCAGATCTTTAACCATGGACACATACAGTCTTGGCAAGGCACACCATAATTTATAAACGTAGGACCCCATACACCCACAAGATGATGGTTGAGATGGGGACCTGGGGGTTGTTTCGCAGAAAATCTAGCGCTCCTAATCCACCAACGGCCCCACCCACACCTGGTATGCCCTGCAAAGAGAAAAATTCATTTCAAAACATGTTACAAATCGCTCACCCGGTGAGTATAACAACAAGACAATTAGTGAAAATAGACGAGACATCACGGACTCGACACTGCAAACAACTCACGTATTCTAAAAGATCTCCACATAAGTACTTGGGCTGAAACGCATAGAATCAGGCCCCAAATATCACTGCGTCATTAACAACATATCAAATTCAAGACACCATTTCTCTTCGTGGAGGGGCCTCCACTGTACCTGAGGGAACAAGTCCAAGGGTGCGGCATTTGGCCCTTGTGGAGCAGCGGGAGCTGCAGGAGCAGGGACCGCCGGGATCGCAGCAGCAACAGGGGCTCCAGCTGGAGGAGCGCGGGCCAAAGGAGCAGGGACTTCAGCCACTTCGGGAATACCCTACAGAACAGACACAAGAAGGAAATTCTTGTAAAGCATCGAACAGACACTCTCAAGAAAAAAACCTCACAATTGATATTCTCCATCAGGAATCGCAGAGATAGTAGTCATGTCTGCTGATAAAAAAAAAAGGATTCTCAAAAATCGAAAGTCAGGACAGGTTCACCAACCGAGTAAAGATACTCCACAGCCCTCTCCGGGTTGTTGAAAGCAGCTCGCAATGCACGCTGAACAGTATCCCGGTCCCACATGCCGCCACCCATATCAATGATCTGCTGGACGGTCGACTCAAGAGCAGAACCTGCAACAAGGAAAGAGGACACGGGAACCCATAGAGCCAGTGACACAACAGAGCAACCCAGTAGCTGACCAAAGAAGTCCTACCTTCGTCAACATGACGACGAGAAATCCACCCTCCGACACCTTGTTATCAGTCATGGTCGTCTCATCCTTCAGAACTTTCCCTTGATGAATCAGAAGCTGTTGCGCACAAGGATACGCATCCTTTCCTTGAGACTCAGATATCTTCGCTTTCACGGAACTTACCTGCACACAACATCAACAACCTTGCCATTTAGTGCAATTCAAAATGCAATCCATCTGTCGTAAAGAAAGTTCGTGCATCACACCAATTAGGTCACACTGGAACAGTGCCATGTCGCAAAGAAATCTTGAAATTCTGTTCCCATACCATTAAATTCCACAACAACATCATGAGAACTAGCGCATTGGTGCATCATGTCTTTGGAATACTAATCAACCATAAATAAGCAACGGACTTGGAATTAGCGTTCTGACAGAAACAGGAAATAAAAGGGAACCCTGCAGACAACCCTAAAGAAGCACATCTGACGAGAGACCTCACAAAGAAGAGAAGAATGAAACCTCCATCCATCGGTGAACCCAGGACAGCGAAAGATAGCAATCAACTGGGTCTTAGAGCGAGTATTTCCAGAACCAAGTGCAATAGGGAAAACAGACTGCACTATCATGCCCTAAACATATCCAAGTACCTGAAAACGAAGACAGAAAGAGAAACACAACAAACCGAAACCCTAAACCGCAAAGCTCGACTCCGTACCACCGACCACGGCACGCATCGATGCCCTCAATCGAAAGAACGCTCCAACTAGCTGCAACAACGGACGCAACTACGACCAAATAGAGAAGCAGAGAGCGAGGGTGGCGAAGCAAGAGCGCGTACCAGCTCGTCCTCCGCCACTTGCAGATCGAAGTGGTTCCCTTTGAGCGTCTTGACGGAGATCTTCATCCTGCACCGATCCGAAATGCTCCCGAAATCGTCCTCAATGGCAGAAGCGGCACCGCTGCTGCTCAATTGCTTTGCAAAGGATCTTCGCAATAGGTATGCAATCTCTTGCTTGGGGAGAATTGATGGCGAGAGAGGAATTGGGAGTTGCGAAGCCCTAACTTCACTGCTGGGGGTGATGGCGCAGGTCCTGGACGACGACGGGAAAGAGACAACCCTCCTACCCGTTGCCGACTCGGTCAGACTTCTGTCAGGGCTGCCCCAACGAGAATTTTCACACTGCCCTTTGTTGTGTCGCCCCAGGTAGGGTTCTTCAGTAGTTTTCAATGTCACTGGACTGGCTCTTGCTTCAGAATTACAAGTGCAACGTGGCAATGTGGCTCTGCTTTTTTATGCCAAAAAAAACAACTTAACCCCATTTCGACTAGCATCCCATTTTCAAAGCTTTCCCGATCCACTAATTGCTTCCTATTTTCTTGCGCACTAAGTTGGGACACTTGTCATGAACTTTTAATCCCAACTTTGAAAAGATGAAAAAAACCCATTCTAGCCTTGGTTGGAAATTAGTCAATCTACGGTTGGCTATGGGGCACTGGTTGGTAATGGGTGTATGCATTTCTACCTTACATTGAATGCATACAATGATCACTATGTGTACATTGAAAGCCTTGCATTGATTTTGTGATCATCCTACGGTTGAAAATAGATTTGCCTACATATCAAGAATGGGACAATTAGAATCATCACAAAAAAAATTTATGATAATTTTGTTTTTGAGGGGAATTTTTTTTTAAATAATGAAATCCATTTGAAATCTATTTTTCTACATAGGAAACTATTTTAATGAAGTTTCCGCATGCCGCAAATAGGATAAATTGCTTAACCTCTTAGCGCTCAAACGACCATTTTTGGTCGCTGCCCAACTTTGGGCAGAATTTTCCGGGTAGAAAAAAACTTTTTTTTGAATTTTTTTTTTTTCACCTTGAAGACATTGGGTTGTCTTTCAGTATTTGTATTCGAAGCTAAGATCACTACGGTAAAAAAAAATCATAAGGGAAATAGCACAATGTGATTAGAGTTTTCTAGTGTTGAAAAACTTACTATTTGAGGAAAGAATTGATATTTTTATAACCAGATCTTATGCATTTTTTGACAATTATATAGAAACCACAATTTTGACCAATAAAAAAAAATTCAAATGTTAAGGATAGAAATTGTATTTTTGGTGATTTTTTGAAGTTATATCTTCAAAATTCATTTGAAGAGAATCTGAAAAAAAAATTCATAATTTTGATCGTATGGATATCTTCTATTTTTTGTGCTTCACATAAACTTCTTTGAAGTAAACTTCAAAAAAGTTATAGAATGTATATTTTATAACACATTTGTGTTTTGTCCAAATCCCTCGGGCTTTTAGGGGTTAAGTGGTAAAAAATAGGTGATCATCTTGATAAACGACGAGCTGGTTACACATTGTGGAAATCATTTGTTTTGGAACCTTGTGATTTTATGGGCTTGAAAAAATGCAAAAGCACTCATTGGGAGTTGAACTACTATGGATGATCATCCCTTTTTACACAAAACTTGGAGGATGAATAGTTGAACTTTTGTCTTGTATGGAAAGATTCTTTATCATTCATCAGCCAGAAAATGTCTTTAGCGTTGTTTATGAGTTAATAAATATTTTTTGCAATTGCATGGTTGTTCAAAGAAATGGTCTGGTGCAGGTGTGTACTGATGTAGTCTGGATTTTGCCTACCTCACAAAAACCCAGGACTATAGCATAGGGGTTCAAATCTAGGGGAATGGTCAAATAGTCTAACGTATTATGACTAAAGTCACCTGTAAATTAAAATGGATTAAAAAATACTAACTAAATCAAAGACAATTAGACATAAACATATCATTTTTAATATCAATATTATGAAACTCCTTGGTTGATGCTTGATGTCAATTTGCAAGTTCATCCAATGGTGCTTCGTTTTGCAATTCCGGTTCCAATTTGTATTTTGACAATTTGCCAAAATTTCTCCATTTCTTTAATTCAACATTGATTTGACTCCATGCAATTTGCTATAGCTTCTCACCAACCACACCAACTCGTGCTGGACAATTGGTCTAAGGCTGTTGATTCACTTAGGCAAATTGCTAAAAGGTTTCTCTCAATTTGCAATAAATCAGACAATGTGGTTTGCAAGTGAATTTGAAGGCAATTTGACTGGTAATATAATTAATTCCATAACACACAACAACTTGACTTCACACATCRCATACATACATTAACACGATCAATGACCATGTCAATTTGCTAATGCTCCATGGCTGATTTTATACACATACCATCCAAAGACAATTAGCTACATCCATGGTTCTTAATAATTTTCAATACTGTAGAACTGAACACAATTTAGGCAAATAGACTGTACACAAAGACAATTTGACTCAACAATTCTATAATTCATCCACACAGAAGTTCGCAATCTCACAATATTTTGAATATACACAGCAAATTGCTCCACACACACAAAATCAATTATTTCCAATCATTGGGCTTAAGTAATTCACACTAAAAATTCCCAATTGAGTTCAAAGGCAATTTGCTCTCAAAGCTGGCCCAATCTTTGGTGCTCAGTCAAATTAAAAAACAAACTCAATGCAGGATAGTCCAGCAACTTTGCTTAACTCACATGAATCCAATCATTGGATTAAGTTAATCACACAATAAAAATTCTCCAATTGAGTTTAGAGGCAATTTGCTCTCAAAGCTGGCCCAATAATTGGTGCTCAGTCTGGCAACTTTGCTTAACTCACACTCACACAACCACACATATCCAATCACTGGATCAAGAAAACACACTCAATAAAGAACTACTTGGAATAAAGTCAAATTGCCGTAAAAGCTGGCCCTATCGCAGGTACTCAACTAGCAACTATACAATGACAATTTGCTAAGTAGGTATATTAAATTGAAGAAATTATGTGGTACATAAAACACGACAAATAGTCTAGCTATGAAAACCAAATGTGCTGTACAAGTGAAAATGGCAAATTGTCTGAGTATATCACTAGGCTAGAAGACAACCGTTCATGGAAAACCGCCAAGTCAATTTGCCTTACTTCATATCTTTGAATACTATGTCCTTTAGAATCTGAAATGACAAATAGCTTCTAATCCTTTTTAAATGTGAACTTGGCCTAACAATTTGCCTCTATTCCCACTACACAAGGCAATTTGCAAAAATCAAAATTTTTTGACGACTCACAACTGAGCACGAGCGGGGCTGTGATTGGCTCTGGAATTCTAAGGCCTACTTGTTGTCTCAAATGGGACATCTTTGCACCTTACACTTGCAACTGCAATTTTCTTGTTGAAGTGGTATTTTTCCTCCCTGTTTCATTTTGGACATAGCTTTTTAGTGCCAAATTGTCACATTTGGTAATTGTTTAGGTTTTATTTAACTTCAAAATATTGTAGACACCAAAATACGGTGTCTCAGGCGTTTTGGGGTTTTGTTGATTCGTGTGAATTTCCAATGTTTTGTGACATTTTTCAGAGATAACTTGGTGAGATGCAGGTCATTTGGTTTTCTTGGTAATTGAGTTCAGGCACGCTTGGGAGCACTTCCTGGTACTGCACTGGGTCCTGTTTTCACAAATTCTGATAGAAATATACTGGCTCCCACCACTCATGCGTTGTGGCTTAACCAGCCATTGCTGAAGGTGTGCACAGCAACGGGAACAGTTGAACAAGCCGACACTAGCCCACAACAATGGCGACAATCATCTGGAATGCGTGAAACTCAAACACCACCAAAACCAACCTTAAGGAATTCATTTGAAACTGTGTCCAATTCCTACTTCCATAAATCAGAAACCGAATCAAATAAAGCGCCTCAAAAGCAAACATGCAAACTGCAGAGGCAAGCACTTGCACATGTGAAAATACAAAGACTGAGGAAGTGAAAAAGCAACCGTGCTACATACCCAGCGGGAAAGCGGTGACAAAGTCTGAAGGAACACTTCTGGGAAAACGAGTTCCTTCCATATGTACAAGGGCATTGATGTCCAGCGTCCACCTAGACAGCAATACTACTACCACCCGTGTTTTCTTTACTGTACGGGGCAGAGCATGCATCCATCATCATGTCGGAGTCACAAACGCTGCAGCAAATTTCTCATTCCTCAAGTCCCGGTTCTGCATCGGAAGCGTGGCGTGGAAGTAGCGAGTGGGGCGAAAGATCATACAGCTCCCTGGACTAGTCTCAAATCTATACATCAGGCCAGGTATGACGAAATCCCCTCCCACTGGATGCCCGCGCTGTGTCCAACAGACGAGTTCAAACTTCGAGGTGTCCCAACCACAAACCTTAGACCGCGCATCCCTGCGAGCAACATGGTGGGTAGCGTTGCTGACGCTGCGAAACCGCACTTCACCCCCTCTGGCAGCGTAGAGCTTGCGAAAGGGCAACTTCTGTCCGTCATCTCCGAGCCTCAACGCCTCCCCGATCTCCGCCCGTTGCTCAAACTCAGAAACTATTTTGTGGCTGAAGTAGCGCTGGACGGCTCTGTAGAACACGCTCGCCACCAGGTTCCCAAGCTGAAACATGCAGTCGTCTTCTTGCGAAGTGGGCTCTCGATGTGTGTGCACCACTGCATCACGTAGACAGCACTCGGAAGGTTCGGCTTGAACATACGGGTGAGACTGCATTTGCAACGAGTTGATACTCACCCGGATCGCCTCTTCTTCAACTCTGTCGAAGATATTGCGCTCGTACAGCAACAGCAAGTCCTCCATTCGGAAATCGTTGAAAGACAGACTCTCGTTGAAGAGAATGTTACCGTTAAACGAAACAATCGACTGGGATTCCTGACATGGCACTTTCTCCTTCATGATCGTTCTCCACATGTGCTGGAACACAGACTCCTCCAAGTTCATGCCGCTCCCTGCTTGCTTCATTCTGTCTCGGACGTCAGAGTACACGATGTGGATTCGTGTCGAACGCTTCAGGGAGAATTTGCGTCGTAGGAGCCTCGCTTCGTCACCCACGACGGTACAATGCACGACAATGTAGGCGGCCTGGGCCTCGCGCTGAAGGACCGACCACCTTTCAATCGAGTCCTTGAAGTCTTCCACGCAGGTGACGGAATCGGAWCCGAACACCGTGTKAAGGATGGGCCTCACGCCTCCTTCCCCAGGCGGACATTTGAAACAGCGATTGCCGTTCATGTCCAGGCAAGGCTCACAGAGCTTGTGGCAGTACTGAAAAAGTTTGGATCTGTCCGTTGATAAAACGTTCGTCATCATGCTCACATTATTCTTCCAGGAGCATTTCACCAGATGCAACACTTTGTAGGATTGCCTCGCTTTCCCGTGGATCGGGTTCATGCACGCATGCTTCACGCCAATGTCGTACGTGATTCGCACGGTCTTCTCCGGCGTCCAGACGGCCTCCAGGACTTTGCCGTTCTTCCTCGTCTGCTTGGTTCTTCTGCGCCCAACGCCCCGACCTGAAACACCCAACGAAGAGCCATGAGAGATCTCCTTGTGTACGGTTGGGCTCCCCGTGCAGTACCTTTTTGGACATGGAGTCCACGTGCTCMGAGAATCACCTAGTATGACTTGCGACAAAGAAAAACTTGGCCAACTCCCAGTACTCTACTGAACTGTAAAAGCACATTCTATTCAATTAAGAGGACAACATATATTTAAAGGACYGAGTCATTCCTGTACGAATGGTTCTCTGTGCTCAAATGATTTCAGTAAGAGCTTTCTTGTGATCTATCCGAAGGCTAGCAAGGCATATGTATCCTGACAAAGTAGAACACGACATGCATTGCAGGTGTGAACAAAAAGCTAATTGATACTTACAAGGTTTCCATTTGAGAACGCCAACATGATGATGCATGTTTCAGGCTAGTACGAGGTTGGTGATGATACATACCCTCACAAGATTCCTCTGAGTCTGTGTCATCTTGCACCGCCCTTGGACGAGGAGAATCATTTGAGTCCTCCGGCTCCTCTCTTTCTACGCGACCACGCCGCGACCTTCGACTTCTTCGACGAGGAGCAGCAATTGTCTCCTCAGAATCAGACTCTGACCCTGTGTGATCTTGCGCTGCCCCCCTTCGTCTTTTCCGACCAGAGGCATTTCTAACCTCAGGAACAAAAATAGAGTCCTCACTGTCGGAGCTCAACCCGGACTGGTCCTCAGAATCCGAGGAAGCGCTCATCTTCTTGGACCGATTAACCATTGGACAAAATCCTTTGCATCAAGAGAACCTGCACACCATAACGCTCGGGGTCAACAAGAACTCCCACTGTAACAAGCAGTCACAACAGAAGACAGCGATCAAAGCAGAGCAATGTATTATCCGTGACGAAACGACTTTCTATTTGCTCAGAAACTAACGACATTGAGACAAATTAAGGTTTGTTCGGTGGTTAGTACTCTTGCAATAGGCACAATAGTAAGATTACGGAGCCTCAAAGTCTTAAAACTTTGATRACGGCTCCAACACAAACCCAACACTTAATTCGACCACGAAAAAGACCAAATACGTGAGCAGGAACGAGGTGACCTACACTGCCAAATGCGAGCATCACATTCACGAGCTTCTATTCAAAACATTCGTCTCTACTTCGCAAGAATGTTGCTCACATCGAGAGAGAAAAAAATCTAAAGAGTGAGCAAATCAAACAGTCTGTCACATACCTCCAATTGGGCACCCTCCTCACACACCCAACACGTAATTCGAAGCGAGTATCTCCTTCCACAAGCCCCARCACACTCCCGAAGACCTAGACGACACACACCATCCGAAATCACAGGAAAGGWAAATGAGTGCAGAGGAGTATCGCAGAACGCATTCGAAGCACACATTCAAGTCCGTGACAGGGAACATTCGCACGCGGGAAGAGCCCAACAACAAAAACATCCAGCTAAACCCTAGTGGAAGTACACAAGTGCATTTGAGACGAAGCACTCGCTAGTTTCTGAACCTGAAGGACTTGGAAATGCAAATTGCATGATGACTACGTCCCTATCATGAGAACGAAATCTTTGCAGCTACGGTGCAACGACAATGTGAGGCCTGCGAGAGATTTGTACACAAACAGAAGTGCGCCGATTAGAAGGGTCGGAGAGTCGTGATACGAAGAGATAACTGGTCGCTGCTACGAGTGTGCGCAGGCAGCGGCGTTTTCGACATAGCTAGGAATCTTAGAGGCTTGAGAGTGGATGAATGACTTTCTGTCCAGATGTCCGTCCGTCCGTCGTCCAGGTTCTACAATCTACAGTATTACTTACTACTTAGTACTGTAGTATTTATTAGTGATCTGAGTGGATGAATGACTTTCTGCTCGTTGAATCACTCGTGGTGTCTAACCTACTCAGTGTTCAACATGAGAATAAAATGATGGAGTTGACAAGGTCAACATGATTTAATCTGGATTTTCAAATCCGGCATTGAGTAACAAGTACCGAGCAGGCGAATTGGGCAGGAAGCAAACTGCTGAGGTTTCATCACATGGCTATGGTTGACACCCAAAACCCCAACCCCTAAAAACCCTAATCCTGCAAGCAAAACAGGTGAACTGCTCTAGTCTTCAAAAAGTTCATAGAAATTGCTTGAAATTCTATAACAAACAACAATGATCCTGASTTTATGCAATCTATTCAAATGCAGCCTAAGGTTTACAGAAATGGATAGAGATCTCAATATTCATGGCATGTGCATCATCAGCTTGTACGAATTAGAAAAGAATTAGGAACCTCCAAATCGTACAGGCTGCCCCTTGCTCTCGTCTGCCTTGTCTGTGGAAACATAACACTCATGAAAAATTGTTGAGGTGGTTGTGGCTCCAYCTTCAGGGRGCAAACTTGGCATTTCCTGTGAAACTCCAACACTGGGGAAATTATGTCATGTTCCAGCCATGGCATTTACCAAGGTAGGCTAGTCTAATTAGTAATCAACAATTCCATCCTAGTTAAGTGGATTCCATGGTTGCAACAGGACATGATTTCCACTTAGTGAAAAAACATATATGTGCTATAACATTGGATTCATGCTCTGTGCATTGAAGTCATTGTACGTTTCCTTGCACAGAAAGATGATAAATGACAGTATTGCTCTTCTGGCAACCAAGAACGATGAAGATTCTTCTCTCGTAAAACAGGGAGAAGGATGAAGTGGACGACACCCATTGATGACCGGAGCATAAATGAATTCGGTGTCCATCAAAGTCAAACTGATCCATAAACATGAAAGCAAGCTATTTTCGCTACTGCACAGACGCTATATTCACTTGAATTTTTCTAGGTTTGAGCACTTGGGCTCATTCTACTGCAATACATTGATCCTGGTCATTAGAACGGGTGATACTAAACATGACATGGAATATCTACAAGGGATTGCCACTACCTCAAACAACAAGCTAATGAGAGACCCACGACTCAACTATACAAAGTTTGGTTTGTCGCAAAGTTCCGCTATACAAAGTTTGGTTCCTTGCATTAATATTAATCGCCAGAAGAATCGGAGACATTGTACTCCGCGTCACTAATATCACTGACATCGACATGTCTTGTCTCCTCACAATTATACAGTACCGCGTCTTTATCGAAGTAAAACGACGATGGATCGTCCTCTATTAGCGGCGTGCCATGTAGTGAAACCTTCTGCAATGCAGATGGTACACAGACTGAATGAATAGACCGGAGACTTTAGCCGCCGGCATAACCTACGTCGTTGTATATGTCTGAGTAGCTTCGATTCAGAACGAGTGAAAGCCACTGACAACAAAATGAGACAGTCAGTTGGTCATCCCTGGCATAAACATCCGACCATCTGTCCCTCAGGAAATGTGTTCCCAATATCAGACCCAAGAGTGTGGATCTTAAGTGACCATCCAGGGACGCAAATCCCGGTATAGCCTGCAATGCACCCAAGAATAGCCATCAGTGTAAGTGTAAAACAGAAATCTGCAATCCTCGGTTCACAGCAATTACAATCAAGCTAGGCAATAACCCAGAGTCACGGTTATCTCCAGAGCATGCTACTGAACAAAGAGCCACGAGTACTGCTTAGAATGACCATTTGCATAAGCCGTGATAAGCCATGATGATACCTTCATGTCATCATAGAATCAGTATCCCAACGATCTTATTGAAATAACAACACGATTTCAAATCTTTCCGAGTCAAATTCAGTTCTTTAATTCAAGCACTTCATTCAACTTCAGCTCGTTAGATCGGCGTGAGGTCAGTCAAAACTTACAATTTGTTTCCCAGGCTCGGGCATTTCTTTTGACACTTGTGCAGATGAACTCCTTGGTGGGGAATTTCGTGTACTCACTGGTGGAGCCCCATGGATAAGGAGTGGATGCGACCCTGGATCAGCTGGTGGAATGCGTAAAGTCACAGGAAACAGCACGTTTTCTATTCTGCTCTCTGGATTCGCAACACCAGCCTTGGGAGGTAKGTTGTCACACTTTTGAGACCTGGTTTTGCGAAAGATAGCGTCGACGACCTCGTACCATTCCTCCTTCAATGCCGTTGCCGATTTCAAGTCATTGATTTCTTCCTCCGTGAACTCAGTATATCCCTTCTTTGTCTGCATACACCGCTCTTTGATTATTCGGTGGGACTTTACTAGAGTGTCCCATCGAAGCCTGCATTGGTCTCCTGTCTTTTCAGATGCTCTAGTGTCAGAATTGTTCCTCAGTTCTTTAGAGATGGCTTCCCAGTTAGTAGCACTGGAGGTCTGCTTACGAAAAGGACTTGTGTTGTCGTAAAAAGCTAAGCGCTTGCATTCAACCAGAACCGAAGTCTCATCCTCCGTCCAGTTTCTATCCCTACATGTTTTCCTTGTGGCTTTTCCGGGCTCGTACCTCGTTGTAAAGTGATTCACATTACAGTGTTGTTGGATGGCCACCACGACATCACCGTTAGCTTCACGGTGAGCATTCTCAAGTGTTCCAGAATCTTGACCATACCCTGAATCAACTGAAATAGAGCCAATGTTCGGCACTGAGAACCCAAAGTTTCGTTGTGAAGGAAAAAGGGAGAGATTAGGTGTAGGAAAATGGTATACGAAAAAGACATGCCACTTCCATTCAGATAAAATTGGCGTGTTTGAATGTATTGCAACAAAGCAAACTTGGAAGTCTACCAAGCTCACATCTAAATCTTAGAAAAATATCCAAATGTAGCTTGTAGTGAGAAGCTCACCTTCATGCGGATCTTCCACTGCGTGACCGTGGTTCAATGGGAGGGGCAGCATAATATGAGAGTACGGGTGAACATCCTCAGTTGTTCCTAAACTGCTTAAAAAGTCGGAAAATTCTGCCGATTGTTCGGACAGCCATTCACAATAGGTGGTCATCACAATCTCTGCCATGATCACACCAGTCCTGCGACACAGTCACTTCAGTGTTAATCATTGACACATCGGCTGAGGAGCTCCATGCTTGCCTTGAATKAGGTGGATGGGAGCAGACACTAGAACCTAGTGTGTAGCAAGCAACCTAGTGTGTGGCACTATCCTTGGTCCACTAGATTCCATAGCGAGGTTACAGAAAATTTTGAGCAACAAAMAAGGAAACCCTTGTGGATGTCCTGAATTCGAAGTTTTGCAGTATCAGTAATGCATCACGCTCCGCTCAATCTAGTTCCAACACTAATGAAACAGAACTGACAAATCATTGTAAATCAAAATTCTCATTGCAAAACTTAAAATAATCTGTAACACCTACATACGAGTATATCACCTTTCACTTAGTATATGTCGAGTAAAATAGGATTCCTCGTCTGTCCGTCGCCGAAATTCTAAACCCTAGGCAGGAAACTCAAATCACTAAATCACCAAACTCAAAACGCCGAATCTGCTGAAACTTTCCAAGAATACACCTGAGCCCCCTACTTCTACAAGTCATACGGCTGGATCCACCCAAACCAACATTCAATTCAGTCCATACACAGGATACTTTTTGGAGCCCCCCAAAGAGACTTRGAAMAGCTCGTCACTGAAGTGTTAACATTGAAGAACGCCTTCCCGAGCAAGCCAAAATCTAAGCCATGCAAATCTGCCTAAATAAAACCCTAGTATGCTCAAAATATTCATTTTCATAAGCCTTCGCTGGAAACAATTGGACTTTTCACTGACAAATCTAGAAGCATCCCTGAACTAGCTCTATCCCAGTGAAACAGTACTCATTCTTTTGGGGGCTAAATATCGTCATATTCGACAATGCTTCGGTCTAGCAACAAGATTACAGGAATTTGAAGGAAGAAAATGCAATTATTTAGCAAGATTTCAAGGAAATTTTGTTGTGAATCGCCAAAAATGGTCAATACCGAAACATCAAAACTATCATGCAAATATGAGGTCTCCACCAAACTCCTGGTGCACCCAGCGAAAAAAAAGAAATGGACAAACAATGGCCTTCAAATTCCTATTGTGTTCCTTTTCTACAGTCATAGAATTTTTCAAAGAAAGCACTGCTTGACGCTTACGGAATCCACCTAACCAGTGAAAGATTCTTTACCAGGACATTAAACTCAACAGGACWTCTAAGCCATTCTCAAGGTCATTCGCTACACGAAAAAACGCGCGGCAAGCTAACTAAGTGTCTTCCCCTTTCTCCATAGTTGAACACCAGAACACGCAACAGAACTCCCGCCCAAAGGTCATTCAAGACCACAAGAAACAATCAGAAACACCTCCCTTCTTGAACAATCCACGCAACTCAGGCTATTCCGAACCCTCAAAAGCTCAAACACCGATCACACATTTGAATTTGAAAGAAGTAGYGAAAGCGGGC
Organism: Pleurozium schreberi; assembly: GCA_006891605.1. NCBI lineage: Eukaryota > Viridiplantae > Streptophyta > Bryopsida > Hypnales > Hylocomiaceae > Pleurozium > Pleurozium schreberi. The sequence goes on along the minus strand of VACF01001360.1, from coordinate 30,151 downwards.
GCACAAGCGACAACAAAGCAGTGCCGAGAGCCCACCCACCCGAGATGTGAATTTGAGTTTGAAGGGGATATCCGAAGACGCAATGCCGCACCAGAGCGCAGTCAGTCAGTCAATTCAGCAACACAGTGAGCAGAAGTACAAGCGCGGCGGATGATGCGAGCGGGAAGAGCAATGCCCCTGGAGCTGGAATGGCCTGGAATTGCCACGAGTCCCACCGACTCCCCCTGGCGGCGCTGTCGGAATTCARTCCTGCTTCGGAGGATCATCGAATCCGATAAAATGCTTCTGCGACGATGACCGATATGCAAAACTCTATCGGAGGATTTCATGATCGTTGTGGAATGGTGATGCCGGGAAATTGAATGCGGAGACTGATGGGACACTGGATTCGTGGCAGCGTTTCTTACTTGGGACAGTGGAGCCCTCCTGCCCTATACCTGAGCAGTGGGGAAGGAAGTCAGGTGCGCACTGCGCAGCAAAGACCGCAGCGAAAAGGTAACTGACTCTAAAAGCGCCCATGCTCTAAAAGCGATCATGATATAGATTACAGAGGTACATTTTGCTTTTCTTCAATGTACCAGAAGTGTACATTTCAGGAGGTGGTCGTTTTTAGTGACCACTCCATTATAACTTCAAAAATTTGTAACTAATTCCTTGAAGGTCCAAAAAATATGAAACAACTTGGGTTAGGTGTCAATTCCTTTCTTATTCCTATGAAACTTTACTGAAAATTGTTTCAAGGAGTTGAGCTTCCCCCGAAACGGAATCAGCTCTTAAATGGTCGCTTTAAGAGCATATTCTACCTCAACTTAGTTCAAAGTTGGCTAGTGGAATTGGGGAAAAACTAGTTGCATTTTGAAAACAAAGGATGTAAAATGAGAAAGAACTTGGTAGGGCTAGAAATCAACTGGTGCCCCCCCCAAAAGTAATGGATATTTTAATTGCCTCCTTTCAATACTTGGCAAATTTCAACTACCATGAGATAGTAATTATTAGCTAATATGCACATTCCCGGRWGAGGTGGACAATGTACCAATTTTAGAGGGTAGGTACTAGTGAGAGGGTTTGGACATTGTAGCTAAAGATTGACAAACGCTTAGCTTTACAATAGTGCTTCACAAAAGTCATCAACTTGATGCATTGCCCTAAAGTGCCCGACTTATACAAAATTGATGATTATGAAGAGCAAAACATTAAAAAATGACCTTGCTCAACAAGTGAAGAAAAAAACTCCAAAACATCATAACAAAGTCTTGAAAATCTAAAATTGCAAAGAACRAGAAAGACAGATTTGAGCTTCAAACACACACTCTTTAACATCCATTGAGCAAATTGAGCATGTATATTGAGACCATGAATACATAGAAAAAATCTCACCCAATATGAAAAGACCTTCACCTACATATAAATTTAAGCATTTTAGGGTTGYAAAAGAMGTTTTAAATTCAAAAGTACCATACAAGTCAAATGAAAGGCTCCAATMTTTGTATGCACTRGAAGAAAACATTAAGCAATAGATTTATTCATCAAGTGTAGAAAARAAAACTTCAAAATAGAAGTAAAATTTGGACAATCAATAACTATGCAAAGCAAAGAGAAAAAAATTCGAGCCAATGCMGGAAGGATCCTACCCCTATACTTAAGATGCAATATTCATTAGTATTTTCAATTTGGAATTGACTTTTTAGCTAGTGTCAATTTGAAATTGGAGGAAATTGGTTGGTGAAGTAATAAAATTGAGGGGAATTAATTGGTAAATTTTGTAGTTGAAATGATGCAATCCATGACCATTGAAAAAAAACAATTCCATCTCTATAGGAAGAAATCAAAATTAATGGGGGAGCTCCAAATTTTTTTGGATAGTAGTCCAAAGTACACAATGAGCCAAAAATAAATAAATCTCTTTATTCATTATTTTTGCACTTTGCCATACCATATAAAATCACACTTATTAATTGGATAAACAAATTTATCTCATCATCAATTCAAAGAGCCATTTGACAATGATAATGAGCCGAAAAGAAGCAAGTCCTCTGTTGCCTCAAAAAACTACCTTTCTTGCAACAAAAAAACATGGTCCGTCTTATCTTGGCAATCTGGGCTGTCCATCACATACACGGATATGGATATGAGATATATGATACAAATATGAAAAATAGAGTATATTAATATAAATACAAAATATAAGATATAAATATGGGATATAATTGTAGAATACAGATACAAAATACATAAAGATATTGATTGAACATCCCATATCGATTGCAAGGAATACTCACACAAATAACTGGGTCAAATTTCTTTAGACTCATGTATTGGATGTTTTTATGCTTCAAAAGTTATTGAAGATTACAAGAAAGCTTTTCTTGCAATGACCCTATCACGCTCATTGTTTGAGGGTTATAAGGTTGTAGCTTGCAATTGATAAGAAAGCCTTTGGCAACTTTGAACTTGTTATATTAGCAATGCTTGTATGTGAGCATAGGAGGCTTGAGCCTAAGTATAAGTATATATTCTACAACCATTGAAGGTGCTTATTAATTAAACACTTGTAATATRGGTAACTAACATAGTTACACTATAATTATGGAAAGTGTTTGTAAAATAAACATCTGTAACATAGGTGTCTAGATTCCTCTGTTCGTGGACTCAAATAATAGCATTCTTCTTCAATATAGTGGAATTTGGAGATGTATGGTGACCAATATCTAGAATTAGATCCTATATTTAATAGTAGAAAACTTCAAAAATTTGAATCCTTTGGTTCCTTAAAAAAAACTTTTAWCCCCTGTAGTTCCATGACCATGTTTCACCCAAAATGCTCCAAAGCTGCCATTTTTTTTACAAGTACCAAACTATGAGAAAAATAAAAAATTTAACCGTAGGATCTTGTAGTATGCTAACTTGAAAACATGTGGTAAAAATTTCAGAAATTTCCACCGCATGGATTGCAAGATGTATGCATTCAAATTCATTGAAATCATTTTTTTGGCCCAGCAAATAATAGGGCAGTTGCACTTCTCAAGCTCACTTTTCTATGAAAAAATGTTCAAAATGATGGTTCTTCTTTGGATTATTTTTCTTAGACAGGTTGGCTACATGCTTGAAAAAATTTAGATCATTTAGAATTGTAAAACATGATAGGAAAAAAATAGTAAGTAGACAATTATAGTAGAGAATGATTCAAAATATTAAATTGTAAAGAATTTAATTATGAACTGAAAAATGCCAATCCCAATGTTTGCAGCGCTGTGGTAAATAATCTACATCGTATGATTTCATTTTTTCCCAAAAATATTGAAAATTGAGTAAGATAAAGGACTTCAAACTTTATTTTAGGGTAGAAAATCCATCACTACATGCAAGCGAAAAATCCTCATAACTTTTGACTCATTGATAAAAATGGAATGATTCAAAGCTTTCCACATACATGCAACTCTAGAAAACCAATTTCAAATTTTTGTGTTTGAAAAAAATGATTTTTTCTAATTTGCCCGGACAACCCAATTCCAAAAAAAGTAACATATTAGGCCATATCTTTTGACTCATATTTTCGATGTCACGAATTTTTGTGCATATGTAAGATATTCCTCGTCCCCACTTTCTATTAAAATTTGGGCCAAAAATATGGAAATCTCGAGTCACACGTACCCGCCCAAAATTTCTATGTAGCCAAAAAATGCAAGTTGGTCCTTTAGGGGATAACTTTCTCATTTTTTTTCTTTTTTAATTCGAAATTCTTATGGCCTTGGTTTTGTAAATTAATTGAAAATCGAAGATCTTCTATAGTACTTTGACTTCCAATGCTTACTTCAAAAAAAAATTTAAACCAATGATTCTCACGGTATTAGAATTCATGATTTTCACGGTGACCCGCCCGGCATTTAAGTGTTAAAGAAAGTCTACAATACACTGATGCCCTATCTTTGTATCTGATTATGTGTTGTTTTCTTTTTATACAAGCAAGCCCGCTCAAAATGTTTCCATGGTTCGCCTACAACAGCACCCGAAATGAACGYCCACGATGCGCCGTCAGACACATCCAACGGCCGAAACACTCACAGGTCTGGCACCCGTCTGTTCGCTTCAAATTTGCACCTGGTGTGTGCATCTTTGGCTTTGTACATCACTTAAATAGTTTGAGCCAYCCTAAATATAATAAGTCTACCTTGTGTTTACGCAATGCTTACAGTATTGATTTCAAATGTTGTGTCAACTTACTGCAATATATATTTATAATGAGTTCGTTCCCAATTATAATATTGACAGCCTTTTTACAGCATATTTTGTGATTGTTTCGATCGATACTTTCTTGAAGCCCAGACTGATTCGTTGTACTTTTTGTGGTTGTAACTAAGTTGTTACAGAAGAAAGAATTTCCAATTGAGAGACATTGTCAGTGTCGCCATAAAATTCAGGCTTCACTTTACTCTATTCTGTTGCATAATAAAAATGTACTGAATGATATTGAAGAGTTTTAATTGTTCAGTCTGAATCAGGGTACATACTCCACTACCCTATTGACTCCTGCAACCCAAGTACTGTCTTCGTTAATGTCATTTCTTCATGCAACAAATGAATACATTTTCACAATGTAATAGAGCTCCACATTATCACAATCTGCGACAGTCATGAAAGAGGTTAACGTCTAGCCTTAACACAACAGCAAATCATGTCAATGAGAAGTGGATCAGCATTCAGGAAGGTCGATATACTGAGGTCAACAAAAGCCGAGCCAGAAAGCGGAGCTTGGTTCATCACTTCACTAGTAGTGATGAARTTTAGTGGTAGCTAGCCACACTAATTGATTAAAAATTTCTATAAGTTTTCACTCTATATGAATAYTGTTATCAACTAGATCCCCTCTTTGAATACCGGTGATATTGATATCTAGTCTTCATCACAAGTGAAACTTATAATAGTATAATTTTCAAATCATTTAGTTTGGTGAGACGTACACTCATAGTATTTGGTTTCATTATTAGTGTAATCCTATTCCAGAAGCAGKACGTGTTTCACGTGAGCCCAACTGTCACTACGTTTTCAAAACCCTAAACCGAAGGAGGCACACTTGATGGATTCTGGATTTGCTCTACAGTAGAAGYGAGCTTCAAAAATAATCAATTGGCAGATTCCTTTACTCATTACTTCCAGTGACTTCCTTCCATTTGACTAGAATCTCCCGATGGCATGACTAATTTCTTGACGCTCTTACCTACCTTACTATAAATACCCAAGTATGGCGAATTTCATTAAATTGGTGATATTCAGTTATTTTGGCACTTTTTACAATTCAGACAATGCGGTTTGAAATTTAAACCCATCATAGATTTTTGGAATCTATACCTATCTTAGATTTCTGAAATCTATAATTGTTCTAGATGTTTTAGACTGCACGATCAAAAATCTAAATAGGTCATAGATTTTGACATCTACACATATGTCGTAGATTACTTAAAATCTATACTTGTCCTACATTTCATTTAAGTAGTTCAGACTGCAAGGTTGAAAATGGCACATGGAATACCGCCAATTTAATGAAATTTGTCATAATTAGTGATGGCGGAGCGATGGCAAGACAAAGCTACTAAGTGAAGGCCATGGATGGAGAAAGGGATCAAAACCTTAGTTGAGTGATGGTAGCTTGAACACAACATCAAGGGATGTAACTTGAAATCCAATGTAATCTCTGCTCTAATGGCAGGCACCAAACATTTCGGACAAAAAAACATTTCAAAATAATTCGAATGTACTCAAATAATTTGACACAATTGAAAAAGCGAGAGGCTAATTCGCCGGGTTCGGGTGGGCGGACGGCACTAGCAACCACGGAGTATACAAATGTAGACCACTAACATTCCAATTAATAAAAAAAAATCACCATGGGTTGATGCAAATGTAATTGATGATTCCCTAAGTTTGTGGTGGGACTTTTGTTTGGCACATGCTGATTTACTTTATCATTGATCACATCATTAGAAAAACTAGACTAGATTATTTTGATGCTTTTTTGATAGCACATGACATTTAAGTGCCATTTTAGTGTCATCTTTGATACTAAGTTGGCACCAAATTATAGTGATACCATTTCAATGCACCATATTTACATGCCCTTGAGTTCTTGGTGATGGGAATCTCTTTTTCCTCTTGTATACCAACAAAGTACACCTAAACCTTGTTTCTCTCACCTTCTCTAAAATCAAATCCTATAAACTTATTCATATTAGGAAGATCCAAAAGGGGTTCAAACCACCAATGAAAGAGTTTGAAGTTTGACTCCATGTTCATAAGGTGATAGGGGCCATCCTTCAATCGTCAACGAGTTAATTTTTTTTGGTTTGGACACAAATGAAACTAAATTTCATTGCAATGGTAAAGTCAATGTTTGGGAAGAACCGGCATCTAATTCAAAGTTAGCTGGTGAAATTAGGGGAAAACCCAGTTGCAATTTAGAAACATCGGCAAAGAATTGGTGAAAAAATTTGTAGAATTTTTATTTTGAGTAAAAAAAAAAGGAAATAAGCGGGATCCATACTTGGAAAACCGTTTCTTTGAAGAAAAATAGGCTGGACGTTAAATCCTCCTCACGAACTAGGCCCCGCAGGGGCCTTGCGGGTAATGTTTGAGGATAAAAGTAAATAAAAGCCTACTAGATTGAGCCGTCACTAGGGTATGTTCTCTAGCCCCCATAGCTAATTTGGGGTCTCTGATTGCAAATATGAATTCAGAAATTGCAAAAAATAAAATTTGCAAAAAGTAAAACATCCCAGCGTTTTCCCCAGCGGTAAATCTAGCCTGCGGGGCCCAGTTCGTGAGGAGGATTTAACGCTCTCCGAAAAATAGCCGATAAAACTCAAGAAACTCCCAGCCACTGGTGCCTTAGCGGAGAACAGCCAAGTAAGATAACGCACGTTTTGCATATGTGTAAAAAATAGAAATAAAAAGAATAAAAATAAAAAGAGTTGATGCACGTTTTGAGTTTGTGACCTCACATTACCTTTACGTACGCGTCCACCTGCGCTGATTGGGCGCTGCGTACCATGTCGTACAAAAAGATAATAATAAGCCTTTAATTTTAATACTGTACACTACACCCGCCGCATTTAATGCCGTTGTCCTCTAGTTCCCTGCTATTACTCAAAATCTAGGGCTTTTCTAGATTTCAGAACCATGCTCGAAATCCAGGCCTGTGCATAAGTGCACTGTACAGTAAGTTATTGATCGTCTCCGCTTTTGGCGGAAGCAAAAGGACCCCCCCAGCGAAGGTGAACAATGTTACGATTGCAATGTGGGACCTACTGACTAGTTGCAGAACCACCAATTGGAGGAACAAAAGCACCCAAATAGAGCTGGGGTGAACTCACCCCTTGCTTGGCCACTTAGGAAAACTCTGAATTTTTTTATTTTTAACGCAGGGTAAACATCGCAAATTTTGAATTCTTATTTGCAAATTAGAGGCCTTCAATTAGCAAGGAAAGGTGTCTACGGAAAATTAATCAAGCACAAAATAGGGGGCTTTTTTTTTACTTGCACCCTTGGAACGACTGGGAGGGGCTAAGCAAGGGGGCCATTTCAATCTCATCCCAAATAGTCAGTGACGCTTTAATCATTTAAGTAATTAAAATTTTCAAACATGACACATTTAACCCTTGGAAGATAGACAAGTGACCATGAAAATCGTCCATTTTGATACCGTGGGAATCATTGGTTTAAAAACATCCAAAAGCACTCACTGGAAGTCAATGAACTCTAGAAGATTTTCCCCTTTTCATACAAAATTCCAAAGATGAATGGTTGCACTTCTCTCGTACACAAGAAGATTCTCTGTCATCCATCAACACAAGATGTCCGCCCTCAACGTTTTAGGATTCAACTTATGAGTATTCTATGCAGGACGTCAAAACCTCCATTCGAAGTGGGCGTAGAAGGGTAATTTTTGGATTCTCTGGAGGTAAAAGTAAAAGACAGACCCCTCTATTGCGCCGTGTATAGGATATGGTCTTCACAACTTCTAGCTCATTTGGGATCTCTGATTGCAAATATGAATTTAGAACATTTATGTGAAAATAAAAAAATTCCTGCTTTTTTGACGTCCTGTGTATTCTATTGCAATCTTTTCCAGAAGTGACGTAACGCCAGCGTTTCTACAGTAGAAGGGAGTCAAGGGACCCTCAGCAGAGTCAGCGGACAACCGACAAGGTTCGACTAGAAGAAACCCTTGTTGTCAAACAAACAGATACCATTTCATACTGGTGCTTGCTTCCAGTGGTCGAAATCACGCTCGCAGTTGGCAAGCTTGGTCGCATGATTTGGTAGTGGATTTGGAAGCCAGTTGTGGAAGTAGATGCAGGCGGTGTACACACAATGGCAGCAAGCGATGACAGCGGTCGCGCTTACATCGTGTGGACCGATCTGTGCGTCCGTGTCCGAGCGAAACGAGGCAATCCGGCTCGCTCCATTCTCGTCGGCGCCACAGGTAATAAGTCACGCCATCAACCCCCCTACTTGGCTTGAAACTGCACTTCGCAAGATTTCACACACCTTTRAATAATATTGTGTGTCTGTGTTTGACCATTCAATCTCTCAAAATTTGTATAATTTGTTGGTGCGCTTCTTATGTTTAAAATGTTAATCACTAGCATTGTACAACCCGCGGTTGCACAATCCAACATCAGAACAGTGATACTAGAATCTTTGTTTCAACCCTCCCAGTTTTAATGAAACGGCGTGCGAATGGTGTGCAGAGTGGCAGAGGGGAACAAGCTGGAGGAAGCAAGGGCCGTGCCAGTTTTGTCCGGCAATGCTTGACGCTCACACGGCGCTCCTTTGTGAACATGACTCGAGATCCGGGCTACTACTGGCTTCGCGTGGCCATGTATGTCATGGTGGGCATTTGTCTGGGGACCATCTTCTGGCGCGTCGGTCTYCGGTACAACTCCATCTTGGTGAGCACTCAACTACTTGTAATATTATTGCAGCTCGAATTTGTTAATAGTGCTCAAGGTCGTGCACTTATTTCTGGTCTCTTTTCTCATTCCACACCTTCAATACTCTACATCTGTTGTGCTTCTAACATGGTAATGGCATTACATTATATTCGTAGTTCATTTCCTCCCTCGAGATGAATATGCTCCCCTGGGATGTTTGGAGGTTTAATCTTTGCTTAAAGATATGTGAAGGACCCAATCCCTAGGTGGACACGCATCCTTGGTAGCAACCAGGGTCATAGTCAAGCTTTCAAATATGAATATTAACTAGAAGATCAACGTCAGAACCAAGAGACAAAATGGAGGGTTCCCCACTAATATCTTTTATTTTGTTATGAAATTAAGAGGTGTAGGCCGATGATTGTCCACTCCTTGATGTCCCAATATCTTTGATGATCGTTTTTTTATCAAATGTCGCTTGATAGGAATGTACGCCAAATTGCCCACTTTTCAAGAGTCACGTCCTTTTTTAKYAAATTTAATTTGGTGTATCWTTGATTTCCTTAMCAAATGAACCAAGTGCACTCCYAWAGTAGAGCAGCGAATTATTCAACACAAACGTTCTTTGTTCCAAGAAAGAGTACCATGAGTCCTCATCTAGTTGGCGCCAACATCACGAAGTAGTAGCACGAGTAGAGAATCGTGTTGAGAGAAACAAATTTTGGGTGGAATTTATGTTTTCTGTGACGTGAATATGTCAAATGCAATGCAAATTCATTTCGGCAAGGACATTGCCGAATTACTAACACACACACACACACATGCATGTTCCGACTGGATTTGCAGGCGCGAGCAGGAGTGATGTTCTTCGTTGCCGCGTTTTTGACCTTCATGGCGATCGGCGGGTTCCCCTCGTTCGTGGAAGACATGCGAGTGTTTTACCATGAGCGTCTCAGTGGGCACTACGGCGTGGCAGCTTTTGTGGTGGGCAACACCTTAGCTTCACTTCCGTTTCTGTTCCTGATTGCGTTGTCATCCGGGACGCTGGTGTACTTCATGGCGTGGCTGCATCCTGGCTTTGGCCACTATGCCTACTTCATCCTCATGCTCTTCGCGGCCTTGACGTGCGTGGAGAGCCTCATGATGGCGGTGTCCAGTGTGGTGGGACGCAACTTCTTGGCAGGGATTGTTATCGGGGCTGGAATCCAGGTTCGTTCGGACCACACCTGACCTAAACAAAGCTTTTTACGGTTTTACGGTTTTAGGGTTTAGGTTTCTGTTTTTTTCTAGGGTTTGGGGTTTCATATTCTTGCAATGACCAGTTTTGGGTTTGGGAATCTTGCGAACTATGAAGGATTTATGATTTTATAATGACTGATTGATTGATCATATTTTGAAAAATACAACTGGAATAGAGAAAATTTTAATATCATTTAACTGTGATCTTGTGTTTCTTACGAATAATCTTCATCGTAGATTTCCAACTCGTTGGTAGAGATTATTCTAAATTTTCTTTTATCAATTTGGAACTGTACCTATGTATCATAAGTTGCTACCCCTGGGTCATAATATCCAATTTGAATCATCCTTGCTGGTAGGTCTTGAAGGTGAGCTCCTCCATTGATGGCACTCTTCTAAGTTTATTATTTTGTATGCGTTGTGAGCAGGCAATTTACATGCTGTTGTCGGGTTACTTCCGATTGACGAAGGATTTGCCCAACCCCGTGTGGCGGTACCCGGTATCATACATTGCTTTTCACACTTACGCAATTCAGGTGAGGCATCAAATTCTCTAAAACCGCACATTCTTTTTCTCAGTATCTTTGATGATCGTTTTTGTGATGGAACTGCTTGACAAGAATTTGCGCTTCACGTGCACTTCTTAGCACATTTTGTGCGATAGATCATAAGCAGCATTTTACTGGTTTGACTACAAGCATTTGAGTAATACCTGTACATGATCTTGTATATGTATATCTGTGAACATCCACGGATAATTCATCAAGGAGAATTTGCGGCACTAGCTAATTRTTGTACCCGTGAATGTTTGTGAAATCGCAGGGGCTGTTCAAGAACGACTTCCCCGGTCTGACGTTTCAGAATTTCTTGGGAGTGGACGGCAAACCAATTGGTTCAGACCTGTCTGGGAAATATGTGCTGCAGCAGATCTACGGGATCACAAACAATAGATCCAAGTGGGGAGATTTGGGTATCATCATCGCGATGATCGTCATTTACAGAATGCTCTTCTTCGTTTTCATCAAGCTGAGTGAGAATCTAGGACCTCGTCTCAAGGTCATGGCTATGGAGTACTTCGCTTCTCGTGGAGAGCAACACCAAGTTTGAAAAGAACACAGCTCGTGTTCTTTGATGGAGAATGCCGCTTTCATTTCATTACATCATTTCTTATGATTTCTTATGAGGTAGTTTTGGAGGTATATTTAATTCACACAGCTCGTGTGGATTTTGTGGATAACAGCAGCTTCTTGTAAACTGTATCATGATTCAGAGTTTCAGACAGAGATATTCCGAAGGCCTGGAGTAGCAAGGCCCTTTTATTCTTGWTGTTCAGCATCCCGTTGAACATATTGTATTCAATCTGCGGAAATCTGTCTTATTAGTAAAGACTTTGAAGTTTGTGGATTATTGTGCAGAACTCTTGAAGAACTGGCAAGGGACCCAAGTGGGCCTCAAGTTTTTTATTTTGCATTTCGGTGAGTGACTCAAATGGGAATTTCCTGTTGTTCAATTTTATGTATTTTTGAATCAACACAAGGTAATGTTTTGTCTTGACCCTGGCGATGTAAAACCTCTTTGAATTACTTTTCTTACAAATGATCAATAGAATGTCTTTCATTAAAACGGACCACCTCCTCAAATGTAGAGTGCTTGTACATTGGAAAATGAAAAATGTACCTCTACAGCCTGATCCATTTTAGAACCACCTCCATTTTAGGACCTCCTACCTTATGTGAAGATTAACATCCTCAATTACAGAGTTGCGAGATGACTGAGGCACATTGATGCAGACATTAGATGTGTTTTGGCCTCTCGGGGAGGGCTATGAGTTCCCCAGCCGAAACCCAGTCGAAATCCGCTGAAACCCGCCGTTCCTTGCCTGTGCTGACCTGGCCGAGCGACTGCCAGGTCAGATTTTTGGAAAAAAAAAAAAAAAAAAGAACTTAACTTTGTTTTTCAGTTTTAAGACTTAAAAATTTTTTTTTTGAAAAAAAAAAAAAAAATCTGCCGTCGCGTTCCCGGGGACGGAGCTAGGGACGGAGCTAGGTGTTGAGATAAGATAACGATCCCAGTCAATGTACGGGGAGTACCGGCATTTAGTTACAAGTTAGCCGGTTGAAATTAGGAATTGCCGAATGGATTTGAAAATCTTTGGAAAAAATCCGATCATTTAAGAGGAAATTCAAAGAATATTCTCTATTTATTAAAGGCCTAGCTGAGAGCATGCTTCAAAAAACCGGTTGGTATGACAAAATGTAGGATTTTAGCCGGTTGAGCTGTAAAACTTCCCGGACTGTGATCCCAGTTAACTTAGGTTAAGTGAGACTTAGGATGAGGTAAAAGTAGATCTCACTACTAGTGATACATCATATATATATGTATGATCATGTAACCCTGATGAATTACTTTGAGAACTTCTTATTGCATTATATATTTTCTATGTCTATGCTCTGCTTCCTTCGCAACACGTTATCAGCACAATTTGTCTCTCGTTTTGCTATTCTCTTTTTCTATTTTCTTTTTCACTATTGTCTTTAGCTACGATAGCTATGGCGGATAAGAAGTCACCGCGGGAGAATAGCTCCCGGGTACAACCACTTTTGTCTGATGCTCTTGAAGCAGATGGTAGCAATTACATGGAGTGGAGTATAGATGTGAAAGCGTACTTTTATTCAGAGGAGTTGGACGATGCGATCGATGATGAACCAGAGGCGGATTTTCCAAGGTCATCCGTGTGGAAAGCTTTGCTTGTTCTTCGCCGCCACCTTCATACCTCTCTTCAACAGCAATACATCCAAGTTGACAACCCGGCGGAGCTATGGCGTCAACTTCACGCTCGATTTTATCATGAGCGCAATATCTTTCTTCCCCAAGCTCGAAGTGATTGGATTGCTCTTCGTGTTCTTGATTTCCCTGATTTCCTTTCCTTCAATGTTGAATTGCATTGTATTACTGCTCAACTTCGTCTTTGTGGAGATAGGATTACAAATAGGGAGCTCATAGATAAAACCCTATCCACTTTTCCTCTTGCTTTTGCCCTCCTAGCTCAGCAGTATAGGAATATGAGGTTTACGACACATTCCGAACTAATGTCTTATCTCTTGCTTGCTGAAAAACAGCACCAGCTTCTATTTAAAAACGCAGAAGCAAAACCTGCTCGAGAGGCTCACACTTCTGAGATCTCGAGACAGCAACCACGAGGAACAAAGAAACAACAACAACGGTTGCCAAATCGGCAACACCCTGGAGATAAGTCGAACTCTTATAGACCCTCCTCTGATAGAGTCTCTCGATACTCAGATCGTTTTTCTAATCATGATTATCGCTCTTCTCAATTGAACGATAGATCTTTTGATAGAACCTTCGATAGGAAGTCATCCTTTTCACGTGACGATCGTACTTGTCACAAGTGTGGCCGTAAAGGGCATATCGCTCGATACTGCCGCACTCCTGCGTACTACGTTAGTATGTACAAAGAGTTAGAGAAATTTAGAAATGAAAAGAGGGAGGCTCATTCGCTCGACGCTCCTTCCTCTTCCAATGTAAATATCGAAAATTACATGGTACATATCTTCAAAGAGTTAGCTCCTATAGATGTAGCTCTTATAGATAGTGCCACGACACATGCAATTCTTAAAGATCCGAAATATTTCAAGTTTGCTAGCCGTGATAGAACCTGGCAGACTTGTGATATCATCACAATTGCTGGAAGTCGGAACTTTCAGTTCCGAGAGGGCCAGGCAACTATAGTATTGCCTGGGGGGGACCCCCCTCTTGTGTGAAAAAGCAATGTATGCCCCTGATGCCCCCCGGAGCCTGATCAGCTACCGTGATTTACGGGCTAATAGGATGGATGTCTCTACTGCATTGGATGACCATAAAGAAGTATTGGAACTCAGGCAAGGTCAGCAACTCCTTGCCACCGCTAACGTAGGAGTTACTGGCCTATACCAGTTATTGATAAGCCCTCCTAAGGAGTTAGCTGTCCACTTCTCTACTTTGGTAGGAGATGATGAAGAGTACCGGGAACTCAAGCAAGGCCGACAGTCCCTTGCCACTGCGAAAGCAGGAGTCGATGGACTATTATGTGAGAGCAACTCTGCTTTGATACCCTCCTCTACAGCTAAGACTGGATTGTGGCATAGTCGATTGGGCCATCCTGGCACCACTATGTTGAGGAGGATGTTACCTTTGTTGGAAGGACACAATTTGTGCACCAGTGATGCTGACAAGATTGGAAGCTGCGCGGCATGTTCACAAGGAAAGCTTATTAAGCGCCTTTCACATTGGAAGCTACCAACGGAACTCCCTCCTATGTTACAGCGTCTACAAGGTGATGTATGCGGACCAATTACTCCATCTTCTGGACCATTTCGATATTTTTTTGTGCTTGTTGATGCTTCTGGCAAACACTCGGAGGTGTCCCTGCTTAGCACTCAAAACATGGTGTTTTCAAAGCTTTTGGCTATGATTATTAAGTTTCGGACTCATCATCCGGACTATCCTGTGAAGAGTTTGAGGATGGACAATGCCCAAGAATTTCGCTCTCATGCCTTTGAGGATTATTGTACTGCTAACGGGATTTCACTTACATACTTTGTACCATATGAACATTCACAAAATGGATTGGCGGAGGCATATATCAAGAAGATTCAACTCATCACTTGGCCTTTATTGATCCATGCCAAGTTGCCTCCTACAATGTGGGGACATGCAGTTCTACATGCAGCTACATTACTCAGGTTTTGTCCTACCTTGCTCAATACTCAGTCTTCTTTCGAGTTAATATCCGGACGCGTCCCCAATGTTTTCCATTTTCGTGTATTTGGCTGTAGAGTATGGATTCCAGTTTCTGAACCTCATAGGAAAACGATAGGTAGTCACCGTCAGGAAGGGATCTATGTTGGTTTTGATTCCCCTAGCATCATTCGGTACGTTTCACCTTCATCAGGCACTCTACTACGTGCTAGATTTTCCAATTGTCATTTTGAAGAGTATAGTTTCCCTTCTCTACCCAATGTCAAGTCCCCTACTTTAGATTTTTGGGCACCCGAAACCATCATTCAAAACCCTGACCCCCGCACAGCCTTAGCTGAGTCTGAGGTCAAGAAACTTATTCATTTACAGTCCCTTGCAGACAGGCTACCAGATGGCTTTAGTGATGGTCCCCGAATTACTTGAAATCCTCTCCCTGGCACAGGACTTATCCCCATTAGTGTCATTCCTTCTAAGCGTACGATTGACCCTACTGCTTCTATATCTAAGAAACCTCGCCCTCATCATGTCACCTTACATAGTGATGCACTTTTCTCACCTGATGATAATTCACAATTTTCTTCTTTCCCTGAAGATGGTTCATCCGTAACCACCTTCATTACTCGGATACTTAGTGATGATSCTGATCCACTCACGTTAGATGAAGCAAAATCTAGCCCTGACTGGCCAAAATGGCAAGTTGCACTTGCTGCCGAATATTCTTCTCTTAGAAAACATGAAGTCTTTGGTCCTTTGTTGACCAACCTTCCTACTAAACCCATAGGATACAAGTTGATTTTTACTCGGAAACGCAATACCCAAGGACAAATAGTCCAATTCAAGGTGCGATTAGTGGCTCAAGGATTCAATCAACGTCCTGGCATTGATTTTACCTTTACTTATTCCCCTGTTATGGATGCCACTACCTTTATCACTGTTAGTGGACATGGTACAACTCCCATCTTCACTTTTGAAGCACTGCAGATAGCATGAAAATCCCAAAAAGTGCAATCACAAATACATTAAATGTTTATAACCACATCGCGACCAAACACTCGATATCCATTCTCATCCAAAAACACAAATCAGAAAAGAACMAATCCTTACCAATTCTGTTGGACCCGCCCTCACATTTACCAAACATAACATCTTAGACATGCCCACACTCAAGGAAACAAGTATTCACCACTAATACACAATTTTCAGCTAAAGCTGCACTGGTTCAACAGCCTTGAAGCTCACTGTTCGGGTCTCTTCCATGGCTATTCTATTGACTGGATTCTGTTGAAATTTAAGAAATTTTGCACATTCAAAGCTTAAATGTGTAGACAACTGCAGCGAAGTGTCGATCGTTAATTTGTCAGAGAAGATTAATGTGCTTCTTCAACTGGATCGGGCATTGACGGTATCTGTTTATGTTAAGAATCACAACCACTGTCTGCAGCAGTCACAATCAGTTTTCAGAATCGCTTTTGCACATTGCCATTCTCATTTAAAACAGTGTGACAAACCAGCTCCATTTCACGGCTGATGGTTTTGGTCATGCATTCTGAAATTCCCATCGGGAAATGTACGAGCATAATTGTCAGGACCCGTCTCCCTGCCTATTTGAGTGCTTGGGAGATTCAACATCGCGTTGTTCCTCCACACAAAAAAATACTGCTTAGTGTCAACTGATCCTTCTCTAACCCTATATTTCAAAATCTACTTCTGTATTACTGGTCGGACATGAAGCAACAATTAYGACTAGGAAAAATGAGCATGTTCTTTCCTCCCCTCTACCATTGAAACACCCGTGCACTTCTCGCAGTGAGAAATGGCGAAGAACAAAATGGAATCCAGCTCTATGCCTACAAATATACAGAGACGAACAATATTACACTGTGTAAAGACAAACTAACTAMAACAGAACAGACTGTTTAACAAGAGTGCACAAATGGTGACAACTACGGCGAGACTGTATTTCCTTACCCCCGGTGCACTTCCAGAGGTACTATCCTTCTTGGATGGTGTATACTTCGTGAGTCCAATGGGAAAACGGCAGTTCCCCACAGAAGGATTGTCAGTGGTGATCGAAGCCAAACCTTGAAAATTACAAGCGTTTGGGTCTTGGTTTTGAAATTGGAAGTATATGTTGAAAGAGTAGGAGGTATTCTGCTCGATAGATAAGCCCGCGCACGACGAGCCAGGATACAAGGGAGTACAATCAGCTCGGGAACAAGCGAAATCCACGTTCTGGGTGAGATTCGTCCTGTCAGCAAGCGTGTTCAGCACACAATACTGATTACTCATATAGGGTGGGTATGCCGCACTCTGCAACGCTTGTACTGGACCATTTGTACCACCTGCATGAGCCGATAGATTCATCGTTAGTTCCTACTCAATAAATCGCTTYCATGAAGCWCCTGAYGAGGCTGACAGGAASAGCAGTTTCAGTCAATACACTCAACCCTCAACTGAAAATGCCATATGAGAGTGAATTCAGAGAGGGTCTGCAACCCACACGCCGTGTACACAACTTGGCATACGAAGTTGCCCAATCAGATGTATGCAYAACATGATAGATACTCAGAATATACAGGAAAGGAGCAATTAGAGTGTCACTAGATAGACAGATTGTTTTCTTAATGACTTGAGTCAACATCATGCTCCCATCAATAATCTGAGACTCACAATAAGATAGAAGTAAGGGTACCATTTCCATGATTTGAACTGACAAGAAAGACTCTKGTGTCTWYTCCGGACCACGAGAATCAAGAGTCATGTATGCTCACAAGCTTATCACAGGGCCAATCAAGCTGGCCTCCYRTAGACTACCGTATATCCGAACCGATCACAGCACAAATTCCCATAATGACTTTCCATTGCAGCAGAAAATAGTCCGTTGGACATTAAAGGGTACTAATTTAGATAAACAGAGGAAGTTACATACCTGCAAGGTTGAGGTCGTATTTGGCGACCCCGTCATAGAAAAACATTCCCCAGTGGCGYTCATAAGGTCCCGGAAGTATACTCTTGATATTCTCATCCAAGAGACCGAACATATAAAATTCAGTAAACACTCCGGGTCGCAGGGGAGTCCCAACGTTACTCTGCAAATGGTTAATTAGCTCCTGGTTATACTTGCCTGCATTCGGAATGGTAGCATATTCGTTTCCATCAGTGGGCCAGCCAATTTCACCGAGTACAATAGGCATATTGGGATACCCCGCAGCTGTCAAAGCGGCCACTAAGGCGTCAAGACTCGCATCGAGAGCATTGTTGTATGTATTCGCACCATCAATCACAGGAGCCTTGGTTCCATCAAAGAATGCGAAGTCAAGGGGGAAAGTGGGGTTTTGATACTTGCTGATGAAGGGGTAAAGATTCACACTAAACGGCGCATTCGTGCTGTTGAATATCTGCAACATGGGCTGAATTTGATCCAGGTATTCAACCTTGAACCGGGTGGCCGATGGTAATGCCGCACCATCGAGAATGTCGGCATTAAACGGAATGATCGTCCTGATGGTATCCGCGTAACCTGCCTTCGCTAATGCAGCGGCTATGTTCCGAAGAGCTGGCAGAGTTGTGTTCAAGTATGCCCCCTCGTAGGCCGTAAGAAAGGGCTCGTTACCTACCGCAACCCATCTGGAGAAGACCACGGGGAATCTCATCAACTGCTGCTTCGCATTTGCAAGAACACTTAACCAGATCAACCAYTACCCAGTGAAAGATGCAAGACCTAATCACTTTCTATCCAMATTTTTGAGTGATGGATTCTGCTCACWAAGCAGAACAAACACGGCATCACMCTCTCCATACTCAAAGCTRAAATAGCCCTCTAACACTGTCCGAACCCATCCATAACATCATTCCTTGGGAGATTGCAATACTCTGACACTTCCACAGCAAGAAACTGCGGAGACAGCTCAAAGGGGAACGGAGAGTACAATGACTCACTTGATATTCACCCCGCTTTTGAAGTTGAAGGCGGTCACATTCTGCTTCACCCACGCGTCCGCAGCTTTGGGATCATTCGCAAGGGAGGAGAGCATGTCATTCGGAGCGGCCAACATCACCTCAATGTCCGTCCCCGCTAACGACTTCACCACATCGTAGTCAGCGTCAAAGAGCTTCACCTTCTTGATGCCGTTTGCTTGCAGCATCTTCACCACATAGCCAGGCGGCAGAGGGTTGACCGAAATGGTCCCCCAATTCACCCCGAGCCCACTCACGGACCTCGAAGCCACCATAAAGATTAGCATTCCCACGCAAACCAACCAAGGAAGCGCCATAGTGCCCCACCCAATTTAAATTCAAATCACCCCGCCCTTTTCAACAACCACTGGAACCTCCAAGCTCCGATCCCTCTGCTCAAACCCAGCCACCAACGACAAACCTCAACATCGATCAACCAAAGAACGCCAATTCATCACTCAACAAAGCAATGCGAAACCATAAATGAAAAAGCTGGAGAGCAATATTGGATATCATCACACCAAGAATCCAAATAACACAGCATTCCTACTCCTCCAAGGCACGGAATATCCAAGAAACTCCACCGCAAACACACCTTCTACACCGAAACCGCGTGTCCTTGGCTTGTTGCACTCCTTGCTTCGTTCCACCTCGAAATCCCAGTACAGTCTAGCACACAATCAATGCAGCAGCACGGTTCCAAATGCAAGTGACATGAAAGCAAAGAGAGCAAATGCGAACTTGGTRATGACAGCAGCGATCTGGTTGTAAGATTGCAGTCGTGTGAATTTACTTGCCATCAGATGGTGAATGACGAAGCTGCTGCAGGTGTTATTGCAACGGACTAGGMAGCGCAGCGACTGAAGGTGCCGTTGGCCATGGACCTCACAAAATCTGACGTGGACTTGCTAAAATCTGACGTGGAGACTCGAAATCTGACAAGGCAGCACAGAGARGGTGCCGTTGGCCGGCGACGGTGCAGCGCATCGGCTCCCTCTTCTCTTTTCTTTTAACTTATTTAGTTTCACTAATCCCTTTATTTAATTACTATTAATACTACAAATATTAATGTCTTCATCTATGGCTAGTTGAGACAAACCTCTCTTCAAAAATAATGTCCAAAAAATCATGCAAGTGAGATAGGGAAGGGGTCCATTCATCTAAGAAAACAAAAAGAAGAATTTTTCTTAAAATCTAACCATAGGATCTTGTACTTCACTTGTCTTAGATTGTGAGGTAAGAATTTCATGAAGTTTGACCGTATAGACTGAAAGATATTAGCATTCAAATTTGAAAAAGAAAGCTTTTTTGTACACTAGCCTACAATTTCAGATGACTTTGACCGCCATTTGTCAAAAACAATTGTACTACAGACTTTTAATTTAAAAAATTTTATGTTAAAGAATTGAGTTGAAAGTCTAGAAATGTTTTTTAAAAAAACCCACTTGATTTTCGTTCTTTAAAAAATTGTGAAGTAGAAGTAGGTCCAAGATTGAAAGAAAAACTAAATGGTTAATGGCTCTAAGATGGGATTGAAACACAATAATTCCAATTGTGAGATTGTTCTAGAAAGTAAACTTCACCTTTTACATCAATTTTTTTTGAAAATTGTGAAAATTGCATTCAAAAATGAATCCTATAAGTTTTTTTTTGAAGCCCGTTTTGAAGATGCTTAGAGTGCCTGAAAAACAAGATTGTCCATAACTTTCTCATTACTAGTCCAAATTGAATGAATCAAAGCTTCACATGTAGACAAAAATAAATAATTTTAGAAAAAATATTTAAAAATTTAATTTTGAGTTTTTGCAAAATTTTGTTTTGGTGCCCGCCAAGTTCAATTCAGGGTTTTCTGTGGTATAATTTTTGCTCCTAGGCACCAACTGAAATAAAAATTATATTCCCGCAAAGCCAATCACTTTTTCTATATTACGAGAAAGTTTCAAAAAGTTTCATAAAAAATCAAAGTCACAAGAACCTCCCTGAAATCCAATTTGTCCCCCGAGGGGACAATAGGACTTTAGGGGTTAAAAACCAAAAGTCTATGTGGAGTCGATGCCATAGTCTTTGTCCAAGGATAGAGCCATCAAAAAATTGAAATTTATTTTGTAGATTTTCATAYACATGAAAAAATTTGAATCATTTCAGTTTGATCAATGAATTGATAGTTATGAGGTTTTTTGGTTTCCACGCAGTTATGGATTCTATACACTAAGAAAAAAAATTGTAGTCCTTTATTTAATTCAATATTCAATATTAAGAAAACAAATAAAATTTCAGGAGTTAGATTTTTTATTCATTACGAAAAATTTCAGCCCTGAAAGAGACTGCGAGTTTTGCACCTCTTCGGTGCAATTACAGAAAAAAATAAAAAATAAAAAATAATTTTTCATTAAAAAAATTGGAATCTGACGTGGTACTACTAGTGCCATGTCCGCGCCACATCAGATTGATTAGTTTCTTTTTAGTTTTTTTTAGTTTTGTTTTCAAACAAAATAATATTTTTTATTGTTCTGTAATTGCATTGCAAGGGTGCCAAAAATGAAGTCTTAACAGCCTTTGCAGGGCTGATATTTTTCCTAATGGTATCATTACAACCACTGAAATTGGCATTTTTCAATTCCATAACTAAATTCATAACAATTTAATATTTTGAATCATTCTCTATTTCTTTCTAATTACTAATTTTTTCCTATATGTTTCCTGCATGCTTGAAATTTTTTAAACACATAGCCAACTACCTTTGAAGAATGAAATCCAAAGAAGTACCACCACAGAAAGACATTTTTTCATGCAAATGTTTCTTGGTAAAGTGCATTTGGCTTGTTTTTGCGGGGCTAAAATTTTGATTTGGTACTTGTATTAGAAATGGCAATTTTGGAGTGTTTTTGGTAAAAACATAGTCAAAGAACTCAAGGGAATAACAATTTCTACTTAGAGAAAGGAAACTAATTTTTGTTATATACATATATTTTTCCTTGAATCTACACTACAAAATTTAAATCCATGAGGATTCAAATTCTTAAAGTACTATTGAAATTTGTTAAAATTTTATTGTAAATATCCCTTATTCAAATTCAAATACTTACCTCTACTAGAACATTTTGATCATTGGGATTGGCATCTTTCAATTCCGTAAATAAATTGTTTACAATTTAGTATTTTGAGTCATTTTCTATTTTTTTCTATTTACTATTTTATTCTTGTATATTGTACAATTCCAAATGATTTGAAATTTTTTGAGCATATAACCAACTTACCTTGAAAAATGAATCCAAAGAGTAACCACCATTTTGGAGATTTTTTCATACAAATGTGACCTTGTGAAGTGCAATGAGCCAAAAAAATGATTTTTGTCAATTCAAACTCTAATAACTTGCAATCTACATTGTGGAAAATTTTGAAATTTTTTCCACATCTTTTGAGACGAGTGGTTTACAAAATCCTACAGTTACATATGTCAAAAAATGTTTTTTTTTCTAAACTTTGGTATTTATATTAGAAATGGCAGTTTTGGAGCGTTTTTGGTGAAAACATAGTGAAAACCATTTAAGGCTTAAAGATTTCTGAAAGGACTCATTGGAAGTCAAACTACTATAGAAGATCTTCCCATTCCTCTTCTAATTTGGAGGATGAGTAGTTTGAGTTTTGTTGTATAGAGAAAGATGCTCACTCATTCATCGACCAAAAACTAGCCTCGGCATAATTTATGTTTTAAACTTTAAAAGACAAACCTATCACCACGGGGAAAGGCGGGGTGCAATATGTAGTGCATTGGGAGGGTTTTGCGGCGTAATGCCCGATTACGCGGGCAAACCTATGTAATCGAGCATTACGGATTCTTCATCCAATTTTGTTATTTCATCCCGTGTGTCACATCCAACTTTGATTTCCGTGCTCGTGATTTACATCGGACACTGTCCCTCGTCGTCGGGCATTCCGCGATATAAAGTGCCTCCTCTATACAGATTCATCAGATGAGTTTTCTGTTCATGCTGTTGGTCTATCTTGCAGTACAGTACAGTACTACAGTAACTTAGTCAAAGAAGTCAGTTGCAAACAAGACACGTGGCTGGACGAAAGAGCCCGACGGACGGACCATTCAACGTCGGTTTCCACAGGCGAACGCCTCCCTCCGTCCGTCCGCCCGCCATCAGTTCAAAAAAGGGGGCCCCACCACAGGGCATGAAACGGTAACCACTTTAGTGTGCCTTTGAATTAATATTGAAGAAATTGACAAAAGTACAAACAGTCATCGCTTCATCGGTAGTAGGTATCCCCTGCCTACTCCCACATGGGATCTTAGCATCTCGTGTTCTTACATTTGACTTGGACCCGTTAAATTGAAGTGCCAATTATTTTTTTTGACACAAGTGAGTGCCAATCTATTATATTTCAAAGTGCGTAGTAGCGTCGTAGCGTCGTAGCGTCGTAGCGTCGTAGGGTGGTAGGGTGGTAGGGTGGGTGGAGCGTGAATCCTAAGGGAGTTCCATTAAATCCTTGAAAAATATCACGGCCTTCTTCAATTTCCTTTCTTAAATGAAAAGTATTATTTTTTGGACATCTACCTAGAGGATCTTACACCTAACTAGCATGAAATTGTGTGGAATAAATTAAAGAAATTTGACCGCATAGATTGCAAAATATTTACATTGAAAGTGAAGAAAACAAGTTTTTTTGCACATTGCAAGACTAGATTACTTGATTTTGAACTTGAAGTCTTAACCGAGGAAGGACGCTACAGACCAGAGTAGTTAGATGGATGACAAATTTTTTTTCCAAGTGGAGCAGAACTGCAACTATTCATCCTCAAAATTTTGTATGGAAAGGGGAGGTCTTCTATACTTTGACTTCAAATGAGTTATTTTGGATTTTTTAATTTCAATTGTTCTTACGGTTCAGAAATAAAGATTCCCATGGGAATCCCCCGTCCTTCTAGGGTTAACCTGAATTTTTTGCACTATAGATTTTTGAGGTTTAAATATTTACGGTGGAAAATTGAGTTGAAAATTTGGGAAAAAATTTAAAAAAATTCAATTTTCATTCTCAAATTTTTTTTTAATTTGAAATAAGTACGAGATAGAATGAAAATCTAAGTTATTAATATCTTCCTCAGTTTCTCTCCACCCACCAAGATCACATGTCACTACAATTTCTTCTTTGACCTTGTAGCTCCTCCGAGGAACTTTGTTCATTGGTCTCAAATGACATGAGGACCTAAAGTCCAAAGGTCACTTAAATTTTGGCATCATCACAAATAAAAATGGTATAACCATGAAGCTTTGTCCTATACTAAATAGTGAAATTAGGTTGCCTTTACAATTAGGTTGCCTTACTCCAAAAAAATTACTATGCAAGCCATCAAAGTCAACAAATAATTCTACAAATACTTGCATTTGTGCACACGGAGGTTCATGAATTCCAACTACACGAAGAACTAATTCAAAAGTAGTGTATTCTTGTGCAATAACAATAAATATTTATATAGTATAGAATGTTGAGAGATAAGTGAGGGGCAACCTGATTTCACTATTGAGTGTAGGTAAACACAACAACAATAACTTATAGATGAGTCAAACCCCACATCTCCACTCCAACCAAACCCCTAACTGCGTTGTGCACTGTGAATATGGTTGTATTGTGAAACCTCCTTTACTCATATGTCCCCAACCAGTCTGACATATTGGTTTACAAAAGTTTATTGGCTAAGAAAGGGTTAGATTTAGTCACAACCTTCGTAATGTGGTCCAGTTTGGGACGGGTCGGACAACATTGGTTTATAGAGGTTTATTATCTCATAGAGCAACGACTTAGAGAGGTTCTCATGTAGATAGGAATTGGAAACTCAGATTCATAAACCAAAGTTGATACCATAGCTTAGTTTGATTCATTTGTGTCGTACAAAAATTGATGCCATAGTCTCTCTCCAAGGCCAAAGAATCAAACAATCCTCTGTTTTAAATAGTACTGAAAGATGTTGACTTGAATGAATCGGCAACTTAGAGGAGCTCCACCGCGAACGCAAGACCAAACGGAAATGCTACTGTTGAGGGGAGGGTGAACTCTTGAGCTCCACCGCATGCATGCCAAAGCCTTTCTGGATTTCTGGGGCAACACTACAAGCTCCCGTCCACGCCACTTTCAAGGTTTTTTCCGTTCACTCAATAGCTCACATAACGACTCAATCTTTTGGAATGGAAGAATCATTCCTCTTCATGACATCATACATGATGTAAAAGGAGTAAGATAAGGCTTTTGCGTGGGGTGTCGCGTGGATTGGAGTGGAGCAGTTCCTGAAGAAGGGGAGGCGGAACGGCACATGCCGCGCGACTATGCTCGGAGAAACTCCGTTTCCGCCTCTGGTCACGTCCGCAGGGTGGAGCTGCTCTTACTCAATTTGTGGTCATGAACGGGTCCTTTGAACAAACGTGCTCGTGGATGCTCCTTTTCATAGTCTTCAGTTCAGTTGCGTCTTTGCTGAACTCCGGCATGATTCTCTCTCCGTCATGTCCTGCCATGCCGTCCGTTAGCCACAAGACAAAACTCTGTTGTTAACTTATTCGGACAGTATTTCACGGAGGAACTTCACGTGTCCCCACCGTCAGTTGTATAAGGTAAAACTACCGCATTACGGGCAGAATGGGAGCAAGCCCATCATGGGCAAAATTGGAATGAGGGTGTGCATTCAAGCTCTGAAATGTACACGACCATTACAATTTTGCCCACAATGGGCTTGCTCTCATTCTTGTCCCTAATGGGGTAGTTGACCTTATATTGTTTTGCACATTGTAGTCAGACTAGGAACAATGATTGATGGGAGGGAAAAAATCCATCCATCCACCCATAGTTACCCTTGAGTTAGGTTGGTTTGTTTTGTTTATTCTCGGGGGGGGCACTTGGCGAAAATCGTAGAAACTACGTGCGATAAAAAATAGGGTCCAATATATTCCTTGTAGGTAAATTTTGTAAACAATGTACATGTAATATACAATGCTAAAAAATTGTAAAACACGGTTATAAGTAAAGTAGCATGCTATATATTATCAAATTTTACCTTTATTAAAAAAATACCATGTCTTTTAATCAATTTTATAAGGTTTATATAGCCCCCTGTTAAATAGGTGATTATCGGAGGTGTATGCCAAATATTACACTGAGTGGCCCCGGAGTGTTTATTACAATGAGATCTCCTATACTATGCATCTCCTGATCGTGTTCTTAGGACTGTCGGAAAGCCCTTAGCGAGGAACAGTGCATAGGCTTTGTTTTGTAATGTTTGAACCTACAAAGTGATAGTTATTGACTTTTGAAGTCTTTATAAGCTCTAAAAATTAGAAAATTAGTTATACTTTGAATTTTGGTTGTGACCGCATGCGTACATGGGGTACCATAATGTAATAGAGAATAGGCCCTACAGGGACGATTATGCCCTGGCAAGCGTGCCTAGACGAGTCCGGAGGGCAAGCCCAGGCTATGCGAGCCAGGGCATAATCGGCCCTTTAGGGCTTGCTCTCTTACATTAAAATATGGGGAGGCTTATGAACAAGCCAATATAGCCAAACGGAATTGGCCTGTTGAATCATCGACTGAATTCTGCCAGGGAATTCGCCTCTAAAATCGCAGAATAAGCCTCCCCGGATTTTAATGAGTTTAGGTGGAGCTAATTTATTTGCATTAAGAATCAAGAAGCACTCACGACGACCTGTGCGTTCCCGCTTAATACCCTGACAATGAAAAGAGTACAATAGCATAGTTCTCTTTCTTGCTTGTTTCAACAGCGTAGCACTGCCAATACCCTTCTTTGATAGCTAGTGCATACTCTCATACTTAGGGTGTGATACAAAGTGACCTTGTATGACATGTATATTCCTTGTATGATAGGTATATTCAGTTTAATATATGCTGTCGTTTTTTTTGCCGTTTGAGTTTCCCTGTGTGTTGTTGCCGAGTCTGAGTGACCAATTGAGCTTTGTTATCCAACACTATCATATCTAAGTCAAAAGTCTCGGTCCTGTGTCAGGTTGGTGGGTTGGTGGGTGTTTTGTGCTTGCTTGTTTGCATGCCAGGCCGATTGTGGCTGGCACCTTTGCATTCTATCTTGGCAATGGAATTTCGTTCCATTTGTTTCAAAAAAACAAAAACAAAATAATCTAAGTCAAAGAGCGGCACCTGCACGGAGCACATTCTACAGTACTGTATACAAGTGAAGTTCATTTAAAACAAATGAAAAGGAATTTCACTGAGTACTGTATACAACTTGAAGTTCATTTCTAGAATTATGAATTCCTACCACTTTTCAAAAAGGAAAGCCAAGCATCTGTCAATGCTGTGCAGTACAGTAGAAAATAGTACTTCTGGGGCCAGGACTGACGACGGTAAAGTTCAGTTGGTGAAAACGTGACGGAGTTTTCCAGCCGTCCCTCCGTCAGCCGGGCCTCCGTTGAGTGTGCAGTTGCTCGATCGGTTGACTTGAAGGGAGGCCTTAATCGTCGGTTGCGGACTTGCGGTGGCTTCTGTCGCACTCGGTCACTCCGTCCGTCGGTCTTTGTTTTGCAAGCCCATTCATCACTGTTCCTTCCTTGCTGCCTAAGTGCCTTCGCAGCAATTCATTTCTTGTCCTTGGAAAGGAAGCAGTGTGAAAACGTCCTCCCATGTCCTGTACAAACCTTTGCAGAGTCAACTGGAAAGTTCGTCGTGTGTTTGTAAACGAGTGGCAGCCTGGACCCTGGTGGTGACTCCCACGAGGCCACTTGTGGCTGGTGGGCTTGTATTTTTTGGCCTTTGTAATGAAATTCGTTTCATTTGTTGGCTATGTCCAAAGGACAAAGATTATGGTATTGATTGTGGTTTTGAAATCTGAGTTTCCAAATCCTGTCTAGGACCGCATTCACACTTTACAATGAGGCTAGGATTGGAGTGGAGATGTTAGGTCCAACTAGTGAATGAATTAACCTATGACAGAGCCTCGTGGTTACAGTGTTCTTGTTTCAAAAAGAAAAAGAACTATCGGGTTTAACTAAGAACTATCGGTAGTGGGTAGTTGCAAGAAAGACTGGCCGTTTTGCGTAGCGTTTTGGAAAAAACAGAGTTTCTGCCGCCCTGTACTGTGAGTACTACGACTACTACGAAATAGAAACTGCACGCACAGTGCACCGTTGATTATACTGTAGATTCAACGTGAAGCTGCCAGCTGTCCTGTTACTACTGCAAAGTACTATATAGTACGTAGCACTACTACGACAGCCTAGAGTTCCATTTTCCACAGAAAAGACCTTTGTCCCCTTTTTTCTTTTAAAAAAATTAACCGTAGCAAAATTAAAAAATCTAAAAATTGGGATTTTGTGTCGACTGAATGCTAATCACATGCCACCACAAAATTGACCTGGAAACCATGTTCACCATTCAAAATGATGTGCGCAAGAGACCCCTATTCGCTCGCATGTGCAAGACATGAAATAATGTTTTTGTAAATTCCCTTTGGTGGATTCATGCATTCCTAGTGTATGAATAGACCGAAGAAATTTGAGNGAAAAAATATAATTTCAATTGCACTTGCTGTTTCTCACAGTTGTCTTTAAGTGGGGAAAAAATTGAAAAATTTCAATAGTAGATTGAGGCCAAACTCCAAATTCTGACCACAATGCGCTGTCTTACCTTACAACTGCATTCACACGACACAACGAGGTTAGGATTGGAGTGGAGATGTGAGGTCCAACTAGTGAATAAATTAACGTATAATAGAGCCTTGTGGTTACATCGATCTTGTTTCAAAAAGAAAAAAAGGAAATGGAAATGGGTGTCAAGGAAGGTTTAACTAAGAACTACCGGTAGTGTGCAATGTGCCGTTGCTGCAATGAAAATAAAAAAAATAAAAAAAAGTAATATTTTGGTTTTGAAATTCAAAGATAACTCAAAAATTCAATAACTTTCCCACCTTGTGGCTAAAGGTCACAAAACAAAGGTCGGGCATCCCTCCTTGATGAGGAGTTTTCAACGGTACCAAGAATGAGATTGGGATACACACGGTTCATGAGATCTGAGTGTACCAAATAAAACATAACAAACAAACTGAAACAAAACAAAACAAAAGATATGATAATATAAAAGAAACACAACACCAAAGTCTATTAGACCTCAGGCTTGGTCCTCCAAAGAGTTTTGTCCTCGTTTTTTTTTTCAAATTCTAACTCTCGGTCTTCCATTGCATACAGTTTACTATTAACTCTAATATTCAAAGAAACACTGCTGATTAGGGCATTGTTAGTTGGTAGAATTGGAGAAAAAACAAGGTTGAAGTTTGGAAACGTCCGGGAAAACCAATGAAATATAATCTATAAAAAGTTCTATTTGAGATAAAAAAAAAGATACAAAAATTAAAATTAGTACTTGAAAAATTGGTTCAATAAGGAAATTAAAGGAAAATAGCTTGTAACGCTTTAAAAAAATCCCAAATATTATTGAGCATGGGTTAAATTTGACAAATACTAAGTGGATTTTGTTTTGTTTTTTATCTAAAAAGTATGGTACATGCTTCTTGTGATTGGTTTAAAGAGACATAGGCATATCAATTTGACATGGCATAAGATTTTTTACCATCCTTTTGCATCTTTGAAAAGGAGACCCTCATAGCAAAAAGAATTGTCTTATATGACACTTGAGCCACCCCAATCCTCAAATTAATTGATAAGTCCCTTCCATGAATCTAACAAAGTATACCGGTAATACCTTCCTAGCACAAGGAGGATCATTGCTTGGTTATACAATGTTATGAAAAATCAAATTTTGGCACATAATTGTCAAATTTAAACTCACAGAATTATAAGGTACCATGGGCCCTAGAATAGTTCCTCTTGTTCACAAATTGTTCTTGTATTGAAGTGATGATGTCTTGACCAACTTAAGATAGTGCATTATTACAAAAGTAAAAAGAAACAACAATAGATTAGAGCATCTCTACATATACAACAAATAAGGAGACCATGAGATTTTTGGAATAAAAAATGCATAATTATTGTTGGTACTAGTCAAATAATACTCATTTTCACTACAAAAATTGTTTATTTATCAGAGTTGGGAAATCAATCATAACACAATCATTACACAACCATTACACAATCATTACACAATCATTACACAACCATTACACAATCATTACACAATCATTACACAATCATTTTCAAATAGGACATTGGCATAGTGAATGATGGTTAAGGTTAGATCACATCTTGGATGTGGAGTTTTTACCTTGAATAAAATATAACTAGAAACTTATT
>VACF01001359.1:0-17042 GCA_006891605.1 Pleurozium schreberi | reverse complement strand
CTTTAGGATCATGACCGTCCTATATGGCTATATTTGGGTGGTATTGGGTCTACACTTCAACGGTTGGTATTGGGTTCACCTACCTTACCCTCATCATTAGATTGCCCTTAATGTGGGGCAATTCAATGAGAGAATTGGGTTGACTTGGTAGTTTTCTCTTAGGATAGTCCAAAGGGAAATCCAAAAATCTCCTAGAAATAGGGTATGGGTCTTGTTGCTTGCCCAAAGTTTGTGTAGTTAGGGCATGGAAATCTGAATAGTAGAAAAGGTGCTTTGACTTTGAAGCCTACATGGTGTGTTTAGTAAGCTATATTCACTATTGAAGTGGGATCATTTGTTTAAAAATATGATAAAAAAAACTAAAAACTATTGAAGTACGTTTAGTAAGTTGAAACATTCCAAAAAATTGATACAAATAAACACTTTTTGTGAATGATTCTCTCACAACCAAAGGCGAAGGGCTTAGCCAACTGTTGAAGGATTAACCCTAGAAGAACGGATGGATCACTGTGCAAAATGTTTGTTTAGTGTAAATCAATCCTACTTCATGAGCAAGGGAATTCCAGGAATTTGCTCAAAAATGATTGTTTGCATGTTGTTTGCAATATGGATTTTCCTTAATCAAAAAATCATTTGGTAACTCTCTCAAGGGTTGTCTAATATGCAATGTGGATGAATTTGCCAAATTTGGAATGAAAAGTGCATGAATGTAGCGGAAAAATATTTTTTGGTTTGAAAGATGGATGAATGTAGAAATATAGTGCTTCATAAAAGTTTAGGTAATCACCAATTCACCATACTATCACTCCCTCAGAAAGTAAAAAAACTTTCGTAATGTGAGAGTCAAACTGTCAAAGACTCAAAGATGAATGTCAAAGTTGAATGGTACTCTTTACCAAGAAATTATTAAATCATGTAATGATTTTTTTGAACTTCTGAAAAATAAGGGACATTATTACAATCAATACAACCATCTCCCATAGAAATTTGAAGTTGATTAGGGTTATGCTTCAAAATTTATAGTAAATGACAATTCCATCATTGTAAATGTGACGGAAAAAAAACATGTCTTTCTTGCAATCACCCTAATCATCAGTTGTTTATGTTTTATTAGTAGTTTAGTCAAACCATCTAAATTTATGAATGTTTATTTTTCATCAATCATTACATGTAACAATAGTACAAAATACTATTAGTCACTACACAACATCATCTCGTACCTTTAGAGTCATCGATATGTGATTGAAAGAGGTTGTTCAGTGTAAATAAAAAAAGATCAATGAGTATGAGTAAGGGGTTGAGTACTTGAGTGGAAGCATAAATGGCCTTGCTTTTGCTTCCGCTTTCAAAGTCTAAATGAGACTTATCCACTAGAGTTAGAATGTCAATTGTAGTTAGAGAATACTTTGTTGTTTTCTTGACTAAGTGAAACTGGTCTACTAAAGGAATGTAATCATAATTTGAAAAAAATGAAAGCCACCACTAGCTAGTGCAATGTCTAAATTATATTTTCTTCTTGGTAAAGCAACTTGCACCTTGAACCACAAGTTCACTATAGTAGAAAAATCATCCCTTACTTTGATATCCATCCATCCATCCATCCATCCAATATATAGTACTTGAGTCATCCATATTATATTATAAAAAATTAGTAAGTTTCAACCAAAACTAATCTTTTCTTGGCGATTTCACCCCCCCTTTTTTTCCCCTAGTGATATATAGGTAGCCACTACCAAATGCACGTAAGATTTGGGTGAAAATTTGGCCCGAAATTTTAAGGGGTTTGAGTGGCTGCTGAATCCTCGGTGCCGGTTGTCGGCTCCACCAGCAGAGCGCCGGTATGGAGGACTGCGTGGCCGCAGGTATTCGCGCGTCTAGTCACCCCGCATCGCTCCAAATGCTACCAACACTCCGTCACGAGCTCGTCCCCACACGTGGCTGGCCGTGCGAGATTCGCCGCATCTGAAATCTAGATTCAATAAGCCTTTATTCAAAAACACTTTCATATTCATCTTCGAGAAAATGTTAAATGAATAGTAGCATTGAATGAACCAAAAACTAAACAACTAATAGTTGTTACAAGAAATTGAGGATTATCAATTCCGATGATGACATTTTTCTAATAAACAATAAGTATCTTGTGTTTTGTTTTGCTTAGAACAATTTTCAAAAGAGAATTCAAATTTTCAGAAAACAGCTTTATATAATTTTTTCTACCATTCTTGCCCAAAAGTAATCTTCTTATAACTTTCATCTCATAACATTTGGAGTTTGCATTTGTTTGGGTGCTTGTTCCATAATGAATGGTCCCTTAATTGCTTAATCTAAGTAAAGAATTCAACATCAAACATTTATGACAAAATACATGATATTTAGTGTGTCCATTGTAGACTCTATAGTGGTTAATTTGTGAAGGATTTCTACAAGGAATGTTAAGGCTTGCACATGAGTTTAGCTTAGGGCACGTTTATACCCAAAAAATTTGGGTTGGAGCCAAGAAAATGGAGTCTTTCCAATTGAATCTTTGCTTTTGGCCCTAGCTATCTTCCAATTAGACCACTCCATTTTTTTGGGCCCCATGTAAAGTTTTTGGGTGTAGACACACCGTTAATAATTCGGATGGACATGGTTCAAACCCCCAAAACTTGTACTCCCTTTGTGTCAAAATAAAACCACAGTACTCCCATAGTTTCCTACTAGAAACCACTAAATAATTTGAGACAAAGGAAATACAACATTTTGAACTTCAAGGTTGGATCCATGGGTCACAAATTTGGCTAAATTTCACAAAAAATTTACCTCAAAATCCTACAACTACATGCTTATTATAAAACGTCATTTTCACCACATTCTACACATTAATTGACGTAAGAAAGACAAAGTGCGGGAATCTTGGTAGGAATAGAGGAGCAAATCGATCTTCATTCATGAGGTCATTGAATAGTTGGATTTCAACATAGGCTGCGGATTTGGAGTTGTGGGGGCTTAATCTAGGCTATCCATCTATTTTCCTTGATCCTTTAATTTAAAATAGGCGCCCCTTACTCTCTTTCATTGTGTTTTTGCATTGCCATCACTCCCCTCTACTGCATGTTTAGCATAAAACATCTATAGTATTAGGTAGATTGTCTTTGGTGAACCCCTCAAAAAGAAAAGTCAAGGAATTTTTTTTGTCAAGATTTCAAGTTGACTCTTTTTTATTATAAAATTGATCCTTTTGCCTTCATTTGTCTCCCTTTGTGGNATTCCCTTCAAGTTGACCAATCTCCACCACTCTCCACCAATGGGCTTGTCCACCGATATTGGTGAAGCTTGCAACCCGACTTCTCCGCTCACCTAGGCCGGCAAGAGAATCGGTACACAAGGTAAATTAATCAAGCACAAAATAGTTTTTTTTTTTAACTTGCACCCCTGGAATGACTTGGAGTGGCCGAGCAAGGGGACTAGTTCACTCCAAACCCTAAAATTGACACTCTCCTAATTGCAACGCCCATCTATAGTTGTCCAAGATTTCATGCTTGAAATCTTGGACAATTGTAGATAGGTGTTGCAATTAGGAGAGTCATTTTTTGGTGTACATACCTTATCCTACGTGAAGGTCACATTTGGCATAAATTAAGTCATTTTTGTAATTAAAAAATGACATGTGTGATCTTACAAATGGTGTGAGGTAATGTGGGCACCCAATAATTTGACATAGAAATTCATATTCGGCCCATGAGTGCCAAATTAGATCTTCACGTACGGCAGTGTGACAGTTGGGGTAATTTTATTTTTAGACCTCTGTACTCAATTACAAGAAAAACTAGTAGAGCCTCTTGTAATGCATGGGCTCTCTTAGTGCGTAACTATCAATTATTGAATTTGTTGGTGGGCTTAATTTCAAGTGTCTTTTTTTTAAATGTAGTGTATTTAAAGCCGACAATAGTTAGATGGCAATTATTACTAACCTCTCTTAGTACATAAGCCTCTTTTAGTACATAATCCTGGCACCATACACTAGAAGAGGTTCTACCTATACTTTCATTGCTTGGATTACAATAAACATGCTTATTATAGCATTATCAATTAGATCTCTTATCTTGGAGAAGCTCTTTATCAACTCACTCATTTTTCACAAATTAATGAGAAGTTTGAAAGAAGCCATTTGTAAGTACTATCAAGACATTCCCATGAGAAATAAATTTTCCATGATTTTTCAAAATTTGTTGGGACTAAATTGATAAAGCATAGGTTGCCCGCTCCCTTTGTCGTCACTGCCATCACTTTGTGACCCTTCATCATGAGGATTGCCCAACCGCCCGCAATAAACCTGAAAATTCCAAACATATTTGGACAAGGCATCGGCGGCTACCCACACCTTCAAGCCAAAGCGAACAGGTTTGTTAGGCATGTACTGGCAAATAGGCGAGTATTTGCCTTTGTACATGACCATGCTCTCATCCACTGTCACCTGTTGGTTGAGTGTCCACATTGCTTTGAATCTGTCACATATTTTATCAACCAACYAGAGGATCTTGTGCAGTTTATCATAAGTAGGGCTCTTATGATCTTGCACATGCACTGGTGCTGTTGCCACATGGAGACAACGAGTAATCCTTTTGAACCTATCCCTCTTCAAGATTTGTGATATAACGTTGCAGTGATACAGCTCTTCCACTTTAGACCAGTATAATCTACGATTGGGCACCTTCTTTATTCCCATGTACAGAGAGATGGCAAGGTATGCTCGAAACTCTGCAAGGCCCAGTGGAGTCCAGTCCAGCCCACCTCTTGTGCGCCCGTCTTTAGAAATAACTTYTGATKCATAGAGATTTGATTCTGTGACTATTCTGCGCAGCATATTTTCAGACCAAAATTGCTGAAATAAGCCCATCACAGAAGGCAACCGACCAYAGGGATGACTGCAACCAGGAGAGGCACTAGTGAATGGCAAAGCAGAGTTGCTGTAATGTGGCAGATTTGATATCCATGTATCAGGAGCGAAACGACTAAAGAGTGGATCTACTACCTTGCCTTTCTTTCTCTGACAAACAGCTACATTGGAACCGCCTCCACGACTTGCCTTTGATTTCTGCAATCTCTTMTGCCTTCCACCTTGCTCAGATCCTCTGTACCAAGAATCTGAACTACTGCCACTACCGTGGTTTTGCACAGCCTGTCCTCCGTTACCGTGGGAGAGATTTCAGGCTGGAAAGGCGCTCAGGTCTGCCTGAGCATCTTCAATGTGCACTGTTGTGTCGGCTCTATTACTTTCCAGGTGACCCCTTCCACCTTCCACGGCGTCTTCTCCTTCGTTTGTAGATTGAAAAATGTGGCCTTGCCTTCTTCCCCTGCTGGCACGCTGTAATCCTCCGCGGCCCCCTCGTTGTGTGTTACGGCCCCCTCGCTGTGTGCCGCGGCCCCCTTGCTTGCCACTTTGATGTGCTTGAGGAAGACAAGCGCGGGGCCTTCCTCTCAGCTTGTATTCGGCTTCARACAAAGTGGCATCGGAGTCCACTTCGGAGCATGCGGTACTATCGGAGGGGGATTCAGTTCGACGCATGAGTCGCTCGATTTCGTCTTCTGTGTTTGGGGAAGAAGTGGACGGCGACTGCGTATGGTCATCTCCACTACTGTCGAAGAAATCGTCTRCAGAGGACGGGTGGCCATCATAGGGTTCGGCARCATCATCCTCCCTTCTTTGAAAACTGCCTAGTGGAGGATGCGCTTYGTTATCGTGAGGTGTGTGCTCATGATTGGAATTCCCTTGGTGTTGTGAACAACGTCGATCGGGCCGGTGCACAGCCCCAGCACATACTTCTTCAACGTCCCCATTTGCAAATTTTAATTCTAGGTATTTGTGCTTCGTTTGCAGGTCCACTCTTTYGGAGAGGACATGTGCAAYGCTGAATTCTTCGAAGTCATCATGCTCGTCTTCTAAATTGTCATGCAATAGTTTTCTCTRGACCTTGACAACCTCGAGAGTCTCTAAGCTACTGTGTGCATGGACATCGTTCGGGTGGGTGTGGAGACTAACCTCATTCTGGGATTTGACTGCTACTGGCCGGCCAATTGCTTCCTCGACGAAGGGYGATGAGGGCACRAGCTCTCTCTGCTGCAACTGTGCGTGCCTCTGCCCACCATCGCCYGCGATTGCCGRCGCCGCGCTGTAGCTCTCCAGCTCCGTTGAAGGTCCTAATCCGCGCCGCTGCAATCCCCGCTCTGCTGCTGCTTGCGTGCTGCGTTGAAAATGCTGGAGTGGATGCGGCTCGTGAACTAGAGTGGCAGCTGGACTGTCGATTTGTTCGGCATGTAAATGTGCTTGGGATCTGGGCACGATGCACTTCATTCCAGACAATCTCGCCTGTGCTTTCAGTCTCCTGCTTGACATCGTGCTCTACTTTTGGAAATGGAAAAATGCGTTCTCGCAAAGCGATGTAGACTTCCTCTGAGAATCCACGCTCATGACCCTCATTCCTTTCAGTTCTCCAACCTAGTATTTYTGATCCCCATGAGCACCACAGCCACCGCAATTTTTCTGGAGATCTGTCGAAATGGAAGGGTTCAGTCTGGTCCTTTGGCAATTTTGGCAAACTCATCAAGTAGTCCTCATCTAGCATCGATAGCAAGTACTCTACTTGCCATTTCTTGGCTCTCTGTTGCGTAAGTAAATGGGTTGCTATCACTCCAGCCTCTCTTGCACACCATTGTGCATACGGACGAGGGTAGGGAAGATGATTGAACTSTYTTTTGGTACTTCGTTTCAGCATTGTTCCTTCTACTGTCCTCTAGATTTGAACTTCTCTCAGATTTGGAAAATTGGTCGATGTCTGAGCTTCCCCAATTCAATGGACATGAGAGTCGTCCTCATARCCTTCGGGTTTGCAGCCGCCTTTCTTCCTTCTTACCATGCCGACACTAGTAATGTGATTATTGCAAGCAATGCAAACGACGGCTGCAAGAATTGCTGATTTTTTTTC
The DNA here is from genome assembly GCA_006891605.1 of Pleurozium schreberi. NCBI lineage: Eukaryota > Viridiplantae > Streptophyta > Bryopsida > Hypnales > Hylocomiaceae > Pleurozium > Pleurozium schreberi. The sequence continues at coordinate 10,080 of VACF01001359.1, read as the reverse complement.
CTCCAGCTGTAGCTTTGCTATTGCCTGTGCTCACAGGCTACTAGTCCTTTCCTACCACTAGGAGCTGCCCGCAGCTTGACTTCGTCGTCTGACCAAAAGAAGTTTTTGAACTTCCCTCTCACATTTTAGACAAAAACAACTTCCACACGCAACATGTGACGCAAAATAGTACAAGTGTTTCTTGCAATCACCCTCCCCCCCTCTCCCCTATATTGAGCTGTTTGGGGCATAATTCTTGTTCCCGGGCATCAATTGAAAAAAAAATAATATTCCCATAAAGCTAATTAGTTTTTCTATCTTCAAAAAAAAATTCAAAAAATCAAGACAAAAATTGAGAGTGTGGGTACATGCCCGAAATCTACCTTATCCGTTGAACAGACAAATGGTTCTTTAGGAATTATATGTAGTCCTAGGCATAAGATTATATGTAATGACTTTTAACCCTTAAAGGACGACATGGACATTTTGAGTCCTTTGGATGACAGAAATCAACTGTAGCAGATGCAGAAAAGCTATTTTTCATCTATTCTTCGGGTAAATGTGAAAGTAGAGATGTGCTTTGACATGGAAAGCACAAAATAGAATCATTGAATGTATTGTCATTTTTAGATGCTGCAAATTGTAACACAAAGCCATAGAAATTCATGCCCATGCGGACAGGTCCCCTTATGCCCATCATCAAAGTTTTAGGTATTGTAGCAAAATTTTGAGGTGTTGTTGTCATTTTGCCTACCGTCTAACACTCAGCGATCTATAATCCACAACTTGCGTTTTCCCCGCGGTAGTAGGTCTGTCCTATAAGGGTTAAGGAGATTTTCAATAGAAATTCACTGAAAATATATATGATTCTAATATAATTTACTAAAAATCTCCTACAAGGTCATTACTTATTTATCCTCATTTCCTTTTCTATAGAAAATGTTCAATAATGATTTATTAAGCATTCATGTATGAAGCGATCAATTTTTCTTATGAACCTAGTGTAAAATTAGAGCTTTGAGGTTTTAAAGGTACCATTCATATTCAACTCATGAGCTTGAAATTGCAACAAGTTTGAACAATTTATTCTTTTMATGTGGATTATGTTAAAAGAAATCCTCACAATCATGTGGAGTGTTCTTTACAATCTAACTAGCACAATTTCCAATGAGAGGCTTTTTCACCTCAACACACCGTGACATTTTACAATGCTGTTTGACCCTTGAGACTAGGAAGCACAAATGAGAGTGCACACCTGAATTTTCCAATAGAGTCAAAGACCTCAAAGATGCAAGGGTAAATTGGTTAGCTATCAAGGACCACCATGCTTAGAGAACAAATTGCTATCAAATCAATGTTGTTACCATATTTTATTTACTATCTTTGATATTTTGAGAATCCTTTGGTATGTTATGGAAAATTGAAATGAAACCAAGCATTCGACATTCTCAATAAAGACTAAAATTCCCATTTTTTGTTTTGTTTTCAAATAAAAAATGGANTGTAATATCTTAGGTCTAATCTTCACAGCAACTCTAGATTGAATTCAAGTAGAAGCCCAGCGCTGCATATTCAAGCATTGTGGCTTACTTACAATTCCAGTAAAATAATGCAACTGAGTTTCTTCAAGCAAGGGCTCTAGAGGAACCCAACCCAATCGCACCAATATCCGTCCCACATTCGTATCAACCTGCGCTCATATAAAAGCCAGCCAGTGCTTCGTTAGTCCCAGTCCTGGCTTCACAAAAGCACACTAACAGCAACAGGTAGCATTCAACATATGAACCAACTAACACTACCAAATCATCCATGCACGGATGGACATTGATTACTTCAGTAGACCATATAATTATGCATAATTTCGTACTGGAAATGAAGGGTGGTGCAATGTGAGCAAGCAGATGCATTCCATGATCTTAATACCCACACCTCGAAAGTTCAACAAAAAAGCTCTGCAAGCAAAGTACTCAAACACACACCCACAGTCAAAGTTAGTTTAATCAATTAACTGAAGGATTCGATTGATCATAGTTTAAAAGATATATACGCACATTGCACAAGCCATACATCGTCGGTCCACTTGATATGCTCAAAATATTGGTGCATGTATTTAAATGCAGTCCATAAATGAATGAAACAACTACACTAAATAGTGAAATTAGGTTGCCCCTCACCAATTTCTTGACATTCCACACTTAATAAATATTTATTGTTATTGTTCAAGTATGCATTACTTTTGAATCGGTTATTGGTGTAGTTGGGAGTCATGAACCTCCGTGTATACAAATGGAAGCATTTGTAGAAATATTTGTTGACTTTGATGGCTTGTAGAGTAACACTTTTGAAGTAAGGCAACCTAATTGTAAAGGCAACCTAATTTCACTATTTAGTGTATGGATTGAAACCGTGATTGCTTGATAGAGTGACTCACTGACTCACTTGGTCTCTTTGGGAGGGAGCCAACAGATCCACTCCAGGTCGATGCTGCCATTGTCAAAGTTGTTCTACAGGCTTGGGGGAGGACTCTTGGCATAGTAGAAGATGTTGTAAGATAAAAAAATAGGGTCAATTTAATTCGTTGAAGGAAAAATTTATACTTTTGGTAGATCTACTGTAGCATGGTAATATGTCTCATATACAATTACATATAAAATAGGTTATTGAAACCTGCTCTCTCTCTACCAAGTTGTCAATCCCTAACTACGGAAACGACAACAACCTCCACAGCTTGACCAGAACAACGCCCAACATAGGGTAGACGTCTGGTAGCACAACTTCAACCTAGCGTTGGTCTATCATACATGAACCAATCTCTTCGAATACTTGATCTACCTTGCAACTATCTCTCTTCAGAGTTTCCCATTGCTGAACCCTAACTTCATGAAGGAAAGCTCCCTCATAGTATCTTCATAGGACAAAGCCAACGCAACCTTTGACTTCAGTTTAGATACAATGTGTAATATAAGAATCGTTCACATTGAGCTGTCCAGTAACATTCCAATTCTGTTCACCCTTTTCTCCGAATTGCTAAACCCTAATCGAGTGAAAATCCACACCCACAACTCTCAATGTATGCAAACAATCAGAAAATAGGTTATAAACGGAGTGATTCAGTAAGGGTAAGGGTTCACATCACTTCAACTTGTCCAATCTAAAGTAGCCTACCAACCTGCTTGACTCTAGACATCTCCAAGGAAACAGAAGTAAATCATAGCAGAAGCTGAACTCAAACTGGAAAGAGGCAAAAATAAGTTCCCTTGGATGAGAGAGGGGATACCAATTTTACTCGTTGTTGTATGATATCTCACTTTGTACAGTACAGACACATGCACTTTCTGACGTATTGCAGGTGCATGTAAACTTGACTAGAAACTAGCTGCAATTCAGCAATGGGAGGAGTCCCGCCCCCCCTAGTGTAGTTCAAATTGTCACTCGAAGAACGGCAGTATTATGATTTAGTCTAAAACAAATGGGTTACAACGTAGCACTCATCGCATCAGAGGCTAGCGGTGAGTCCAAACACAACCTCGTGGATGAGGTCTGCAGCGAGGCAGTTTTTTGATCGACGTCCATCACACATTTCGAGAGCTTTTCTATAACTTGGACAGCAGCGTCGGTTGTAGAGAATCTGCCGGTCCAACGCCTTTGGCAGGCTCTTCCTTAATACCCACTTGCTCCTCAGTCGCTGGTTCGCTTGGTGGCACGTCCACGGCTGGCGAACAATTGAAGAATCCATGAGGCTGGGGAGGCACCAACAACATTGAAAGAAATCTTAGAATCAATAGAAAGCAATTCAAAAACAAAGCAAAGCAAAACCAAAACCAAAACCAAAATAAAGACAAAAGATATTGGCGAAAGGTAATGGCACATTTGATTGACCTTGGCCATGATTCAGTTACCCAACTGAAACCTCAAATCTATTTTAAACTTCGGGCACTTGGAACTTCACAGTTTGGGGAGCTCTAAAACACACCATTTCTGATGATTAGGACCAAGTAGACAATAGTATAGAGGCCCTGCCGTGAAGACGCAGCATCTACAGGGTACTGAAGGCGGCAAGCCGTATCCAAAGTAAAGAGGCTTATGTATACTTTCGAAGGAATCAATGAGATAACCCCAAGGAARCCCCKTTTTTGCACGTTTTTCGTTGGGCCYTAAGCATAGCTTGCCCAGCCTTGAGGCCATTCCAGACAACCCCAAACCCTATTCACTCTAATCCGCAGGGACTGTGATTTATGAGGACCTTCAAAGATCACCCTGAAGTTGGAACCAAAAGTCTTGAAATAATCAGGCGTAAAGGAAAGAAACCCAACAGTACGCYAGGTTCCTCTRCGGGATCCTCTTCAGTACAAACTTATCATGARCACGACAATATAAATCTACACGACAACACATATCAACTCTTCAATTACGCTGGATAATTGCAAGAGAGGGGGTAGGAAATTACCAGCAGGTCGAACCCAACGTGCTCCACAGGCATTACCGGCCAATCTTCAAGGCGAGGCACATGAGTGACACCAAAGACGTACCTGTAAACCACAAGTTTTCATTACAACTTATTCAAAAGGAATCAAACTCGACTTAAAGAGCTTCCCTGTTTCTCAAAAAGTACGGGATTAATAAAATAACCAGGAACCTTAATGACAGTGTGTAAAGAACTTAGTTGGGTAATGGTACTCCTCCTAAAGAGTAGAAATATTACCAAAGTACAATATCAGTCTCCTCGAGCTTGCGATCCTGCTTCGCCCAAGTCGGCAGGCCTTCCCCAACTCGAGGATTTTGGTTGGGAAACTCCCCACCTGGGAAGCACTCATCCCGCTTGTACTCCGTCACCCACAAATTATGATTCAGAAACGCAGCTCGCCTTAAAAACTTCGCATCAGGACCAGCCAGGGGCAGACAATTCCGGCCTGGCATCAGCTTGTAGCCTGTCAACTGGCCGGTTCTGTTAAATGTCCTTGTATTTCGTACCTGCACAGGAGAGCATTTGTATTTATAAACCCTTTTAGAAAGAAGTATACGTAGTAGCTGGAGCAGCTATCCAAAACCATCTACAAAGAAGCATTGTTTGTAGTTGGAGCATCTAAAACTCCAGCTGACGACTACTACTGTTAAGCCTACAAAGGATCCACAAATTTCCTCCCTTCCTGTGACACTGCTTTTCCGCCCTCGCTAATAAGATAAATCAGTGCCATTAACTCTTCCTTGTGGAAGACCACTTTGTCATGGATAAGCCAAGAATGGGCCAAATCTTTTCCTCAAAAGATAAATGTTTAGAATCTACACTGATTGATTCTAATAGTGCGTGTTACACTAATTTATCAAATCCACACTATTTTTGGTGTACTTGAATTATTGCAGGCTGAAAAAAACTCAGTGTATTGCACTAATTTCTACACCCCAGAGAATGGGMGCCACACTAATTTTGCACCCTTACTACGAAGAGGATAGATCCGTGCAGTGAATATGATGTACACCAGCTGAAGAGCCCCAAGCTTACTACTCAAGGTTCTACCAGTACATGCCCAACGAAAATTCAAACAACTCACTCATACAATATCCAACGAATAAGTATATTACTGGGTTGGAATCCTCACGTGACAAGCACCGCATGAAAAAAAATGAAAAAATAGTTTGGGTGCAAAGGAGAAGGATAATTCATTGCATCAAAAATTTCTTTTCAAACAGCTGAAAATTTTCACGATAATAGACTCCCTAACTGAAAAAAGAATTTTCAAAAGACCGACTACTGTAGCCGAGCGGGTCTTACCACGGGTCCACCATGACGAGATCCATATCTTCGATGCCGCGCTTCTTCATGGCTTCCACGAAAGGGGGATGTTCCTTCACCACCGCCTCACATTCCGCATACTCCATGGCATCCTGGTCTCCACACCCACCCAATTTAGAATCAGCCTAAAATACACCTGGGTATAAACCCCAATTTGTTTTTGTTTTTGTTTTTGTTTTGTTTTTTGTTTTTTCTGACACAATTAAAAGAGATCCCATCAAGAGTAAAATACAACRAAACCCAGCCGAATACAGCCTGGAAAAGAGGAACTAGTGGCAGGCACAAACCCGTGTCACCTTCAACCTCCCGACCGACCCAAAMTCTTCACACAAGTCCAAAATCTTCCCAGCTACACTGATTTATCCTCTTMGTGAGGGTGGAAATTAGTAGAAATGATAAAATTTTCAGCCAGCGCTGATTTAARATAGCGTGACTTTGGTAAATTAGGGTCACACGCACTATTGTAGCAGGATAAATCAGTGTACACTTAACGCTACACTRTTTCGTAGTTGAAACACTGTMCGAGATGAAAGCAAGTACAGTACACTATTCGACTCTATAAAAAGGTTTGTTCCTACAGTACATGGCATGCTGTTTTGGTGGCAAATTCGGTGACAACCAATTCAGTGCCAGCCAACACCTTGCCAAATCCCTGTCACTCCGATCTACCAAATATATTCACACAAATTCGGAATCTTCCGTGTTCAGCCTTGTGATACACTATTTTTCATAGTCTAACTCCCAGGCCACTTGTCAGGTGACTCAACAATCACACACGTGCTCTCATTTCAAGGCCAAACCAAGTACACAGCACAAGACTAAACCAAATACAGTATTTAACCCAAAAAAACTCATTTCCTGGATGGCAAGCTGTATTGGTGGTCCATTCACACCCATCAGCCAACACCTTGACACAAACCCTGTCAACTTGAGCCTCCTGACCTACCAAAAACCTTCACAAAAAATCCGAATTTTCCCAGCTACACAGTATGACACACTACTTCGTAAGCACACTATATCCCAAGATTCCGATGATCTCGATTCAAACAAATTCAAAATCTCCCCAGCTACAGATTATGTCACACTTCTTCGCACGTCTAAATCCCAAGCTCCCAATCCACTCGTTGATTGACTCACACAAATTCAAAATCTTCCAAGCTACACAGCAAGATACACTATTCGCACGTCTAAATCCCAATCTCCCATGCCACTTGTTGTTCGACTCACACGAATTCAAAATCTCCCCAGCTACGCAGAATGATACACTACTTGGCAGGTTTAAAATCCCAAGCTCCCAGTTATCACTTGTTATGACTTTGTCATAACATCTGGACTTAGTGATAGGTTCTCTTAGGAGAGGTAGTTACCAACAAGTGGTTACCAATCTCTTTCGTTATCACTTGTTATGACTTTGTCATAACATCTGGACTTAGTGATAGGTTCTCTTAGGAGAGGTAGTTACCAACAAGTGGTTACCAATCTAATGCAGTTACAGTAGTTGGGATTTTTCTATAAGTTTAGTGAGAGGAGCTTTGTCTCTCACTTGCATATTATTAATCCGATGAGATGTTGAATGCTCTAGTTCCCTTAGATGCCAAATGCAATTGTGTTGTGATTAATTCGTGCTTATACTATTGTTAATCATTGACTTGTTTGCAGTTAAGTACTTAGAGTTGTGTAGAAAGAGAGATCTTGTCTGGCATGTAGCAGGAAATTGATGCTTGGATTAGCATGTGGTTATGGAGTGTCGACAAAAACTCGATCCTGAGGTTTGAATCCTAACATCGCTAAAGCAAGTGTTGTTGGAAAACCCTTTTATTTGGCTTTGTTACTAGATTGGTGTTGGGATTTAGTTTTTTTTAGTCATTGGTGTTTCTATTTCTTTTACAAATATTTACTATATACAAGAGCCTCATGCTTTCTAGATAGGTAGAAAAAAACTCACAATACTTGGTATGGCACTTTCATTGTCCTTCTCCTTCATCAATTGATCCACTTGTCAATCTTGTAGGCATGATCTTTATGAGATGTCAAGAAAAGAGAAAATATATTATAAATTATAAATTTTTCAATAGTTATCTTATACCTAGTAGTCAAGGTCGGAGTTTTTATAAATTTTTAAAATGTTTTGGGATATATTTTTTTCAAAAAAGTTGTATAGAAATTAAATGTTTTTGCTTTTTTAGGCATTTTACTTTAAATAATCACTTGGAAAAAAAAATTGAACCTAACCATGAAGTACGATATATTGCAATCACATCACTTTATAATAAGAAAGATTAATCAAATTTTGTACTTGATCTCATCTTCAGTCATCCTTTCATATTTTTCAATGCACAAGATATACTTTCAACAATGTCCAAGCTTGCATTTAGCATGGAGATTAGCAAATTCTATGYAATAGARAAAACCTAAATCACRTGTCCAACAATTTTYTAATAKAAATAAATGTGTTATTTGGTAGTKTGCATTTTTTTAACAAAAAGATRAATGAACTAATTSTAAGTAGTGTCAACTATTTTTGTWAATTTGTGAGAAYTATKATATGATTAAATCATCAAATATTAAATGATGTCATTATGCTTAAATATCATAACACCAAAGCATTTCRTATAAARCTTTAAAMWCTTTCTTCATTTGATTGMATTGTCTTAAGATCTTTTTAACCCCTAAAGTTCTTTGACAATATTACTTCATAACTCCTCCCAAATTGCCATTTCWAGTTTCTTAGAACTAAATCTAAATGAGAAGGAAGAAACCACATTTTCAACCATATAGTCTTANTCATAACTCCTCCCAAATTGCCATTTCAAGTTTCTTAGAACTAAATCTAAATGAGAAGGAAGAAACCACATTTTCAACCATATAGTCTTAAAGTGCACAACTTTAGCTATGTGAGTGAAAAATTTAGCATGTTTCATCGCATTGATCAAAAGATTATTGTGTTTGAAAGTTGGATAAAAGATTTTTGGGCCTATTTGATAGGATCAATCAACTTTGATCACTCTATCCTTGAAATTTTTGCTCTATGAATATTTAGGAATTCATAAAATGTTGTAGTTCATGCGGTTAAATATCTATACACTAAATTTGAAAAGAGTTGCATGATTTTAGCACGAGCCATAAAAATTGCAATCACTATGATGTACAAAAAATCACCAATGCACTATATACTTTTTTCAAGAGAAAATTGAACTCATTTTCCGCATTTCAATAATTCTAAAGGTAAATTTGTAGAACTATGTGTTAGTGTGACTTGTCTTTTGAATGGATAGTGAGAAAAAATGCCTTTTTGAGAAAATCATACATGAATTCCAAAAGAAGTACACGTGTCATATTTCCAATGGTTGAAAAACATTATTTCTAATTGTATTACAAAATCAGAAACGGATACACGTGATTTTTTCAATTAAATATAAACGTTCATTTTCAAAAACCAGGGTAGGTATGGGGGCTATCAAAACTATATCTATCCACAAACTTAAACTCCTTACAATAACTTTCATCTCATTAATCAAAATAGAATGATTCAAAGCTTTCCATGTATACATAATTCTAGAGAACCAATTTCAGATTTTTATTTCTTAAAAAAAGTGATTTTTCGAGAAGTTTCTTGAGATAATCGAGCTACTTGCCGAATGTTAAAAATTTCATATCATGCAACGACTCCTTGTCCATGTATTCAAAAGTTATGAAAATTAATGGGCCTTAAAGCTACTCTTTGGGCACATGTTGTGTAAAATTTTCAAATAAAAAAAATAAAAATGAAATTTTCCTAGTGAGTTGCCCAAAATCACTATGTTGTCAAAAAACGGTGTTTGGACCGTTAGGAGTTAAATAAAATTGAACAATACAAATTTGTACTAGACTCTTATAGGAATGTGTGGAAAAAGTTTGAGAAACTATGACATTTGATGTTATAAGAAATTTTTTTTTCCAACCTTATCGAATGAGGTCAATGGACTTTAATTCCTCCTAAAGCATGATTTTGTAGTAAACATGATTATTTATTTTGATAGTTGCATCTTATATCATGTATGTTAACTATATACTTGGCAAATTTTTGAAGCAAAAGAAGAGCTTTGTAGAAGCTACCCAAAGCTACCCAAGCTACCCAAAGCTGCTCAAGGTGCCCAAAAAGTTTAGGATGACGGAACTTTTTATCAAATCACCAAATTGAAAAAGTATATATAATTATTCCTCTAGCAAGTCAAAATTTTGTGAACATCCTACCAAAATTGACTTTGTGTGCAATTAGTACCCAAGATTTTTTGCATGTATTGATGAAGCACTTAGTCCTTTAGGAGATA